>JANHFL010001532.1:112260-125604 GCA_032468155.1 Oxyrhabdium leporinum | reverse complement strand
GCACAATAGATATTTTAAAAAAATATTTTTGAGCCAGAGATTTCTTCCTCTTTAATTTTAGAACTGAGATTTATCTACCTGTTATGCTTTCTGTGCTTTGAGTGTCACTATAAATGTATGCTTATTGTTAAATTACTAGAAATAGCAATAGGAAAATTTTCCATGTCAACATTTCTCATGACAAAGACAATGCAAACACATCATAAAGTGTTACAGCAAACACAATCTGCCTTAATCAGGAACTTCAATCATGTGTACTGTACAAATGCAGAAACCACTTTTATTCATAAAAACATTAATAACATTATAGAAATAATAGAAAATTATAGAAAACTGCATATATAATAGATGATGACAACAATATATAGAATTATAGAAAACAAAGGATCTTGTGCAAAAGAGAAAAGTGCAATTGAACTTCTTTCATTCTCTGTCAAATAAATTTACTGAATGAATTATCACTGGACAAATAGTAAAGATACAAACACAATATTATTTTTTTCCAAGTATTTTAATGGGTAGTATTTCCAAAAGCAATAAAACATATTAACTGTTTAATGATGTTAAAATTTATTATAGCAACAGTAATATTGTAAACTCTACATGTGGAACTGATGCAGAAGCATCAAAAGTCCATCAAAACAATACAGAGTCTGCAAAAACATAGAGATATGGAAAAGGGATTAACTTCAGAGGTATTTTTTAATTATTACTGTAGTATTCTTGTAACATTCTAGATCTACATCAATAGTTCTTAGGAATATGTGATTCAAGATAGTATGACCAAAAATTACTGGGGGAAAAAGAAAGGATAAAAAAGTAACTTATTTCATATTACAATATTATTAAAAGTATTGAATTTTGTTTAAAAATATCCTTGCATAACAGTTATTCCTGTGAATTTAACAATGGATGCTTTTGTAAGAAATATTTGTACATTTAGATATTTGATTAATTAATGGAACTGAATAAGCATGCTCAACATAGAATATATTTGAAAGAGCTTGCTTATATTTTATTTATTTAATTTAACTTAACTTAACATCCTGGGAATTTTATACTGCTCCATTTTATGCTGGCTTGCAAAAGCTTACAGTGATATAAAGAAGAAAAAGGAAAATACTGAACCAGAGGGCAGATTAGAAAGACCCCTTTAGTACTGTGGGTGGGTGTGCGCGCATTTGTGTGTGCATTCACATGCATTTAACAATGTGATTTTAAGCAATCTTTTTCTAAAATGCCACTGAATTTGGGTATCAACCTTAACATTTGCTTTCATTGGATTAGCTTTTTTTTCAAAAGTTTGGCAGTTTATCATCATTGCATTGAAGGCACAATTTAGCTCATAAAATTTCATTACATTTAACACATCTACAAGAAATATTCTTTTTATTTTTGTATTTCCTTTAAGGTACTTGAGAAAACAATCATTAATGCCAAATTCGACTATCAGGTAACAAAAAAATTCACAAACCATGATTCTACATTACTGTAGAACTCTGCAACTGACATGAAGTCATGTGATCATTAAGCTGATACACCTGACATACAATCATAGGGGGAATGACTATTTAGAAGATGGGGGTGCTTTACTTCCATATAACTTTGATTGTAAAATGACTAGGCATAAAATCAGGATTAGCTGGATAGTCCATTCAAGAACAATACATGTGTGTTCACCACTGCAAAATCTTTTGTTATATTTGAAAAAAAAATCATGATTTAAAAAGTTAAAAACTGAATTGAGTTTTTTTATCACAAGCCCAAAGGTTTTATAAAAGACTTAAAATTAAATAGAAAATTCAGAAGACATGAAAAGAAAAGTATATAAAAAACAACTTTTACAAACAACCATAAGAATATTACTTCATCTGTATTAATAGCAGAAATAGCAGAAGTTAATTTGAAAGAACCATGGATCAGAAGGCGCACAGAAAACACTGCTCCATAACTGCTTCTTGATATGCACTAATTTTGCTGTATTTTCATATATTAATGGAGTAGTATAAGCAAAACAGGATCTTATCTTTCTTTCTTTTTTCTTTTGAAATGATACATATACAATTGCCTTAAAATCTATTTCACTATTCCTCAATTTGGTGATCACAAAACTGATATGCTGGGATTGCAATTCACAACATTCCCATCCAGTCTGGGTATTTGCAATGTTATAGAGATTTATCCAGGGTATTGCTTTGTACAAGACTACCTTCAGAATTTCTGAAAATATTTTAATGAAGAGAACATCACCTGTGCATTAATTCTCACACAACATTCATGGGTAAGCATAGTTAATAGCCCAGCTGTCTTCATTTTCCTTGAAAGATTTTGTATGCATTATTACTGAATAATAGATTAAATATCTAGCACAGTTTAAAGGAAGTATTATAGGTCTTAGCTTGTTTATGACTGTGACTATGTGTTATGTTTGATCTTTGTTCATTTTTCAAAGATGAATTTGTAAAGGTCTCTGATACTGACAGCTCAGGTAAATGTTACTAACATAAGCGTCAAGCTGGAAAATCTGACAACTATAGACAAGCAAAGTCATCCAGAAACAGGAGTGTCATCTCCTTGCTTCAAAACCTTCTCTCTCAAGAGATTCAGGTGTTATTTCCACTTGAAATAACAAATGTTAAGGTGGAAAAAAGAGTAAAGAGGCTAATAGGTATCTTGTCAATGCCTGGCATGTTTTGTACTTTCTGGAAAAAGAACAGAAAAAGACAGTGTGTACAATTTTAAAATATATTATATAATTGTGATAATGAGTTATATAGGATTTTCATGCATTAACAAATTTAAACCATCATTACAGTGATAGTTACAATATCCAGATATTTTATAGTTTCTGTTATAGTAACATGCTGACAGTTTATCACTATTTCCCAGTTTTTTAGATTATAAAATTAGGTGAAGTATACAATAAAATATACATTCAAATAGAAGTAAAATTCATTACATTCAGGAAGATTTACTTCTCAGTACAAAATGAAGAAAGTTTTGTTTGTTTTTTTCTATAAGTACAGCAATTGGTCTGGTTACTAGAGAAATCCATATTTGGATTTGTTAATTTAATCAAGCCACTGACTTTGGCATAACTATATATTGTACAGGATATATTTTATAATATATAGAGAATAATATTAACAATTTCCAGTACAACAGAAGATGAGGAGTAAGATGAATATTAAATCATACAATTTCATTCAGATTAATGGGACTTATTTCCAGTAAAGTTTCAACTGCAGTTCTGAACAAAGCAATCATTTTATTGCAGAGCAGAATTTAAATTTAGGCACTCTACCACTCAGAGAATTTATAGTAGAGGTATTCAGAGACCATTCAGTCTTGTTTCACATACCTTATCTTTGAATAGCTTACTATGGTGCAGGATATTTTTCAGGTTGTCTTTTCCATTTGTCTAGTAGAACTGAAAGGAGATTTAGAAAACAAGAGACAAACCTAGGAAAACGTTTGTATTTATAGTTAAGCTATAATACTGACAACAATATTTTTATAGACATAATCATTTGATTTCCAAGCTGGGGAAAAATTAGTCTCTATGAGTCTCATAAAAATATTATTTGACATTAAATAAAGAAGAACACTGACCACTCACCTTTCTATTCAAATATAACACATAAACATATATAGTCAGCTTTTTTAAATAGGGCAGCTAATGGGTTTACCAATAATTATTTTTCTGATTCCAGCATCATTTTCATGCCTTCTGTTACCTATCTCTTGGATTCAGATAGATTGATAAACAGGCAGACATAAGAAAATAAATGGAAAGGAAGCACTAATTACCTGTTTTGTTGCCAGCAGCTCATGCCTTTATATTATTTCTATATTCTTTAAACAGCCAAGTGTTTAATTCAATTTAAGTATACCTGGCTTTTTGACTAAGCAACATATTCTTCAAATGTCCCTGTGAAAGACAGAGCATGTTGCATAAGGGAAATATTAATTTTCTTGTAAAGTGACAAGACTTTATTTTATTCAAACAATGTATATCACAAACATATATAGCCAAGATTCTAAATAAAGTTTGATTTTTATTTACAACACAATATATTATTTATTTTTAAATGATATCATTTGGATTATATCCTTCTTTGACAGATTTGCAATGGTCTTGTTTGCAGTCCACATTTAAGATCATAGTTGAATAGAATTAGCACTGAAAAACTTATATTTTAGACTTTTATCTCATCTTTGTTCAATAGTTCAGGCTGCAAGGGCAGGAACCAAATTGCAATCAATCAGCATTACATTACAAAGTCACTCCATTCCAAATCAGCTAAATAATGAAAAAAAAAAATCCAAGTAAGCTGTATATGGATCAACTCCCTCTTCTTCTAATAATTTTGAGACTCTTTTAAAGGGGCTTTTAAAAGAACTAGAGCACCACCAGATTCTGGAGCTTTCCTGTTCTCTCGGTGATCATTTAACTGAGTGGTGTAACTGCATCTCAGCCTTCTGCTACTTCATTCCTCTTTTCTAATTTAGCTGTCATTTCTACACAATATAAGACAATGCAGAGACAGGGCTGGGGGAGGTTGTTCCTTCAGTGTGGCTCAATTTATAGCTAAGAATGTCCTCTTACAGCTCCAAGACTCATCTTGATGTTTGAGCAATTGGCCTCCATAAATGAGAACCTGAACTAATTAAAAAGTGACTTGGAGGCTTTTGTCTGAAAGCACTCTGAAAGTCTCTGCTTTTATCAAAGTCCAATGTGACAGATCCAGTTAAGCAACATTTCCTGGAAAAGAGAGTCAAGCAATTCTAATAAAGCTGTAAAGGCTCACACTAAAGCCCAAGCTAAACATTATTCTTCTAATGCTAAGGAAACTGGCTCCATGTCTGCTTATCCGAAAACTTCTTCAGCTGCAAAATAATTGATTTATGGAGACTTTTTTTTCCTGGAAAAAAATAGTGCTTGAATGAAAAAGATTAACCTTCCCACAATTGATCAGAATTTCAGAGAAAATATTAAAATTATTCTAGGCAAATTACCAAAAGTTTAACTACTTTTCTGAAAGACAAAGAAAAGATTTGGAATTGAAAAAAATGTTACTAAGATTTATGAAGTAGATATATTAATAAAGGGTTTTTCAGTTCATAATCCTGTGAGTTTGGTTTATAAAATAAAATTATTGCAGAAGGAGACTAAATAAAATGCTGGTACCACTTGGAAGCTATAACTGATTCAGAATGTGATAGCACAGGCATAATGCATGTTGCCTGACTCATCTATGTAACACCTCTTTTGCATGAAGTGCATTGGATGCCAGTTTTCTTCTAGCTGCAATTCAAGGTGCTAGTTATTACCTCTAAAATCCTATATGGGATAGGACCAGGTCATTGTGAGCTCATCTTTATGTAAGGACATCTATCGATCAACCAAATTAGATAGGTGATCATTCTCCTAGACATTTCTATTAAATATTGCCACATTCATTGCCACCTTATGGGAGCTGAAAAGTTTGCCTTTCCTATGTTAGTTCTTATTGTATGGAACATTTGTCCCCTGAGCTTTAGCAGATCTCTACACTCCTAGCCTTACAAAAGCACTGAAAACTTTATTTTTCCTAAGTCCTGGATAGAGTGGAGATCTCTTAACTTGATGTCAATTTTTAATGTTTATAGTTTTAATAATTTAATATGATTATTACATTATTTTATTATTAATATTGTTTTAATTCTTGATTGCAAACTTTGGTATAAGATGAGGAGTGATATAAATGTTTAAATAAATAAATAACAAAGAAACAGAGGCAGGTTATGAATGGATCTATAACAATAAAGAAAATTCCTGAAGCTATAAAATGCTTAAACTAGGAAAGGTGCTTGGACCAGAATAATTATCAGGTTTTATTATAAATGTTTTGAGGATGAACCTTTACAACATTTTCAAAAGACAATTAAATATCCTACAAGAAGAAAAGATGCCAGAGAATTGGAAAGAGATTAATATATCAAGGATACCCCAAAAAAGACAAGATTTGACTATAACAAGAAACTATAGGCTCATATCATTATTGAATAATGACTGCTAGTTGTTCAGAATGATTTTAGATGATACACTGAATATAATTTTTCAAAATATATTCATGAAGATCAATGCGGACTTTACCTAAAAGACAGTTAAAGGACAATGTTAGAAATGTGTTAAATATTTTGGAATATTTAGAGTGACATAATGAAAAACAAGTCTTATTAATCTCAAATGCTGAAAGGGCCTTTGACAATTTGAACTGACCTTTCTTTTTCAAGGTTTTGAAATATATGAAGTTTTGAGAGAATTTTATAAAATGGATAAGATCAATTTACACTTCAGAAGAAGCACAAATAATTATAAATGGAGATCAAAATATTTTGAGATATAAAAACGAACAGAAAAGGAAGGCCCTTGCTTATTTTGGTTTTTGAAACACTCGATACAGCTATAACAGTTCTGGGAGTAAAAATAAAAATGAACCTTATAAATTAAGGGTTAGGGTTGCAGATAACTTAGTTCTATAAGATTATTTTATAATCTTAACTTAAATATTAAAAGGAAAATTTTTAAAAATGGTACATTAATAGATTTCAAGATTAATAAACAGAAAGCAGATGCAAACAGTGTGAAAATAGAAGTTTAAATAGAATTGCTGAATAAAATGGATTTTAAGATTGATAAGAAAGTAAAATACCTGAGTATTACTATGACAAATATGAATTGTGTGTTACGTCAAAATAATTTTGTTAACATGTGAATTGAATATTTAAAAAAGGACAAATTTAAGATAAGAGAAATTGCAACTTATTTCTCAGAAAAAATTCTGTGAGAAAATTGAATGATTTGCCTCGAGTAATGTTTTTTTTTCATACAATATGTTTTGATAACTGATACACTATTTAAACAATTACAGATTGATATATCTAAATTTGTGCGGCAGAGTGAAAAGGACATCAATTATAAGGTGTTATAGATACAAAGGAAAGAAGAGGGTTGTGTTTATCTAATTTAAAATTGTATTTTTCATCTGTAAAATAAAATAAAAAATAAAGTATGTATAAAGTTTTAATGTAATTTGAAACAGAAGAACAAGTGAAATTATGTATAATAAAGTGGATAAAATTTTGTGTTATAGCATACATGTTGAATAACATGAAAATATGCGGCTGATAGGATTTAAAATTGCAACATGTTATAATCTTAAATAGATTATTTTATAAAATGATGTATCGTTGGTATGTCACCAACTTTCTGGAGTGCATTATTTCCAATTTATGTTTAATTTTTGGAAATGTAAGCAACAAGAAAATACATTGTGTCATTTTGGTTGTAAGAAATGTGTAAGAAAACTAGAAAATTCTGAATTCAAATAAAGTCACCGATCCAGAGCATTTTAAGGAGAAATATTTCCCAGGGTGGGGACACATGAGAAGAGTATTAGCTTTCCCTTTGATTTTTCTCTTTCTTTTCTTTTTCTTTTGTATTAGTTTCTATTCATTTTTATTTTCTTTAAAAATAATAATAAAAGATTTGGATGTGTCTTTTTAGCTTCCATCTCCAATTCCCGAGAAGTCTGAAATGAATAGAAACAATTTCACACATTTTTAGTTGTCATAGTACATCCTACATGTTCTGCTTGCCATGTAGCAGAGCATGAAACAGTGAGCTAAATAAATGAAATAGACAGCTTGGTCAATGACACTTTTTCTTGCAGCCTTCATTACTTATTATTTCCATCCAACCAACCCATATTGTTATTCATTATTTATTCAGTACTATTAGTATCAAACCAGGTCTTTAGCCTCATATCTTAGTCATCACATTCAAAGAAGATACCTAACAATTGGTGAAGTGAAGGACAATACAGTCATTAAATATCACATGATTTCCTTTTCATACTAGTATGTATTTTGGTTTAGAATCCATGTAAAAATACAGAAGAAGCCTGGAAAAACAGCTTTTTGACATAGCAAAATAGTATTCACAGTTTGAGAGATTTAGCAATATAAGACATAAGGATTTCCTAATCTGAATTTGGATTATTTTATGATTCTCCATCTTCATAATGATTCTCTATTATATGGCAGCAAAGCATAATAAATGATTCTGAAAAATATCCCTAAACATTCTCTAAAAGGAAGACAATATAAATGCTCTCTATTTTTGTCAGCTTAAAGTCAGATGTGTTAACTTGACCTTTAGTTCTAAACTCAATGGGCACATATAGGTGACATAAACAACTCCACCTGAAAAGGTCAGGTAAGCTGCTAGTGAACTTTTCCTACTGAGACACTTGTAGGAAGCAGCTAAATAGGTTTATTTTGTCAAGAGTCAAATGCATTATGAGATGAATGACTTCACGGCAGGAAGGATGTTTTAAAATCTGTGATATGTCATTTCTGAATCTGTGATAAGCAGACATGATTTCTTTATGGAAATTTAACTGAAATAATTATTTTGCCAAAACTTTGAGGATTTTTTTTTTCAATTCAGGAAGTATGATAGATTTCAGAACTCAGTGAAAGGTAAGTCTTCCCAGAGTTTAATTTGACTCCTGATAAATATATGAACAAATTCATGTAGTTTGCTTGGAAACCAATGGCAAATTATTTATAATAAACAATAGTAATAATAAACAATACTCCAATCAATTGCAAAATAAGCTAACAGTAAACAGCCCAACCAAGAACCTCTAAGACCACTCTCATCAACACTGACAGGGCAAGGTACTAGAATATAAACTGAAAGTAAACCTACTTCTTACTAGCACTGATGATGTTACCTAGTTTGGGTAATGAAATGTCTGCAAGAAAACAGCCAAGCTCAGAAATTATCAAGGACCCCACAAATTATTTATTATTGTCTTCTCAGCCTTTGAATTTTTGGTAGCTTCTTACCAAAGTGCTAACCACATTTAACCCTGTCTAGTATTCTAACCTGCTGAATGTTGGAATCTAACTCTTTTCAGAGTATTATCTGAGATCCTCTATGTTATGCTTCATGTTTTGTTTCTATCATTTCAATGTATCGATTATTTCTATCATTGTATCATTTCAATGACAGACTAGAAGCATTTCATTGTCCCACCAAGGTAGACCAGATGAGGAAACCAATGCTACTGGTGAGTATTATTTTTATTCTAAAGATTCAGTAAAATAATTTTGAAAGTCTTATTGTGCTTGCCCTTTTTCTCCTTTTATCTTTGTGCGAGCTAGGAAGGGCTTTGCCTTAGACATCTTGTCATATTACTTAAAAGTTTATGTCCTTTTAATATGATTTTTATATGATTTTATATGATTATCTTCCTTCTACATTTCTCTGATTATGTCAAAGACTAATCTACATTAAAATATCTGCTTCATACTATCAATGCTATGCAGATTACAGCTGGTATAATTTTAAAATATGTGTTTACTTATACACACTGTTTGTAGGCTACACATTCTAAGTAACTCTTACAATTGTTGTTGCTATTGTTATAAACACAAAGAAATCATAAGTGACTTGAAGACAAACATGGAAACCAAAACAAATAACTCCAAACAGTCTGTTTGATTCTTAATCAACCAATTTTTTTCAATGTGCAAGAAGCCATAAAAGTAATTTATGTTGTGTAACCACATATAAATAGGTAGTCAAATTACATATCAGCCTACATGTATAGAGCTATTCAGTATGTATAAGCAATATGTAACCTATAGGCTAATTTTATTTGTCCATCAGATTAATTTTATAAAGTCTGAATTAAGATTTCTGGAACTTCTGGATGAAGAATACATCAGACGATTCATTGGAGATAAAAGAGGTATTCCTAGTTCTTCTGGTTCTGGTAGTGATAAATTCTTCCACTCACCACACTTTCTCATAGTCTCATAGACAACTCATAGTCTTTGAGTATATGAAGTCCCCAATCGAATAGTAATCACTTTTCCTGCCTTATAGCAATATGTGCAACAAAAAACTGCATCCTTTTTTTTCTGTACAAGCAGTTCCATTTAAAAGGACAGGGGTAGAAAAGAGAAGAGGAGACTTAACACATGTCTAAATTTGGGATACAAATATCAAATTGTGGTGTTTTCTAGTTGCATTTAAATGTGCTATATGATGAGAATAAGCGGAAGAATTAAAACATGTGGATTTTAATACCAGAAATATCAAAAAAAGTCAGTTTTATTGAGAATTTGGGGAGGTTAAGTCAACATTTAATATGCATATGTGCATGCTTTTCTTAATATAAATTTTACTTGTGGATATTTTTGTAATGTATACAATTTTCTAAAGCTCTGTAACATTGTAGCCATATTTTTGCTTAACCTGTACATTCAGTGAGTAATCATTTTACAGTTGGCAGCTTGCCAATAAATGTTGATTGTATGATCTGTAGCTGTTACATAATAGATTTAGGTACTACGTGTTATTTGGAAGGATAAGAGACAGAGGAAAGTGTAATTGTTCACTACTAACTATGACTAGGTAGGTGACTTTTGAAAGTTCATATGATTTCCATATGTGCATTTGTCCAGGTGTCTCCATTGCGTATATGTTATTTAGTGTCAGTTTCATTGTCCAAAACAATGAACTATTTCTTTATTGTTGCAAAGGAAAAAAATGTATGAATATGACCATAAAGACATAAAGAATCAAGCTATTCTTTCTTTTGGCACTGAAATGGGAGAACAGGAAAATCAATATCTTAAGTGATTGTTTTGGGTAGATAATGTGTTTGAATACAATTAGTTGGAGGTGATAAGGATTTGATGTTAATTTAGGAAAGTAAATGTTGAAGGTTGAAGTGTTCAGTATATATTTTGGCTTTCTGGAAACAGAGAATTTAATCTTAGTGAGGATTAATAAATCACATTCTAAAATTATACAAAATAAAATATATTTACTGGAATATATTATCAGGATACACAATTAACTATATTCTTTATCTATCCAAAGAAAATAGCATATTCCCTGTGACTTTGTACAAGGCAAAAAGGCAGGTGGAAGTAACCTGAGTTCAGCAATCTCTGAGACAATCAGCAGGCAGAATAATAAAGACAGAAAACAGACTAAATCCTTAAATCCCTCATCAATACTGTCTTTTGTAGGTCATAAGGTTCCAAAGAATCATTCTGGTGGATTTATACTCTCAATGGTGAAAACAATTTGCATTTTATTCGGGAGTGATTTAAAGAAGTAATGATTCTTTAATTATTCATCACAGATATATTTTTTTTCTAAGCAGGAATTGAGAAGGAAGTAGTTTACCTGATTTACCTATCCTAAATCAAGAAAAAAATTACCTCTCCAATTTCATCCAGGCAGCTCCCTGCCTAAAAGTAGACTAAAATACATATTGATCTGCACATTCCTTCTATGTACTAAATAATGCCCTAAATAATTTTCATCATAATTTACATAAATCTAATAGACCTAAGATCATGAAGCAAAATTGTATCAATCTAAATTAGTTTGAGTTTTTGCATATGTTGGATGGAGATAAAGTAGATTATATCTTAATTGGATTTGAATCTAATTAGAAAAAGCACAATAAAATATTTAAATGTTTCCGATTTTTCCCCTTATACTTATTTTTTTTACTACGATTTTGCAATATATTTATGTAGTTTATAATACTAGTTTTCACTATACTGTTTTAGCAAATACCTATAATATTGTATGAATGTGAAATAAATATATATTTAATTTACAATACTGTAATTCTAGTTTATTCCTTTAAATATATTGAACAATTATTATATTTTTGATGGAAATAAAGGTGAATGTCAGCTTATAAGGACAAAAATGTTTTTTTCCACCACAGAATATACATTCACATCTGTGTTAACTACAGATAAATTTCATATTTTTGCATATTTTACTAAGTCACTAGATAATGTAATAAACTCTGGATTCTCCTAGTACCAGTTCTAAATATTATAACTTATTAAACAGACATATCTGTTTAGGACATTAAAAAATGAAACTAATAACTAATAAATCCAATTTATTTTTTAACAAGATAAATGACATACATTACAGCACAATTCAATCATAATTTAGTATTCAAGGGTTATACTTATCAGCTTAACCAGGAAACAGTCTATGGACAATGTAATATTTAATTGTAGGAGATGTCCATAAGTGATGTATCTTAATGGAGAAATTGATAAAACTTAGTTATAGATGATAAAAGAAAAACAAATTCATAGATGCAAAAATATGTGTCCTATGCTTTATCAGTATTAGCACATGATAAAGATTAGAAGAGTCATAATTCTCAACATTGTACATTGTTTAGGCCACACCAATTTAGACATTTATTCTAAAATAAATTGTTTAGTCTGAAAATGATCAATTAGAGCATATCCAGAAGACAGAAACCATTTGATAAGGATTGCAAAGTAGCATTTTTGAAGTAAAGTTTTGAGTGTTTGATATCTTTGCAACCACAATGGGAAAATCATGATAATTATCTTCAGGTATTTAAAAAGTTATATAGAAGTTGGGCCAGAAGTGTTCTAGAAGACATGAAATAAAATAACACATTTAAATTTTAAGAAGTGAAAAGACATTAGATTGCCTTCAGCTCCTTTGCTGGAGAAATTTAAACAGAGATTTCAACCATCTTCCCAGGAATCAGTAACACTGGATTCCTATACTGCTGAAGGAATTGAAATACTTTATCTTTGAGGCTCACCCAATTCTTACATTGTATCATTCTGTAATAAAATTACAAATAAAACGAAGGCTTTTATGATGGCTTTTGCCACAGTACATAATATTTATACACATATGCTAAAAGGCATAGTGGCAGTTGTCACTGTCACAATTTAGTTTAGGAATAGAGAATATATATATATTCTCTAGACAAAAGCCTTTTTTCAGTGCCTGGTTTAGTTTGTGTTACTGATATAATATAGGTTGATTGAGAGTAAAAGCATGGAGACAGAAAGAAAGATACTAGAAAACTTTGTTGTCTTCTGTTTGGGTCTGAGGGCAGTTTGTATTCTTTCCTTACTTTGAGTTTTGGGAAATCATAAATAAAGAATCAGACAAAAAGAAGAAAGGGAAAATATGCATGTTACCGTAGTATATGGCATATTCAAGATTGAATAATATACAGCACACAGAGGCCTTTGTGTGAACCAGTTTGATTTGTGTTAAGTACTAATATGCTTTATCTGGCTGTTATTAATTAACTCAATTTTAACCAGGAGTGGGCTGCTACGGGTTCGCCTGGGTTCGGGTGAACCCATAGCTAATATTATGTCCGGTTCAGCAAACCAGCAAATATTATGGCCGGTTCGGCAAACCAGCAAACCACCCTGGCTGGTCCTACCCACCCTTCC
>JANHFL010001532.1:100471-111681 GCA_032468155.1 Oxyrhabdium leporinum | reverse complement strand
CCGTCTACTTGTGGGAAGGGTTCATATTTACATGATGGGAAACTGGCAAATCCCACCCCTGGTTGGCCCCACCCACCCCTCCCCTCCCAGAAGTCTCCATATGACCTATTTTGGATATGAGGTAAGTGCAGGGCCTGCATGAGCCTCAGGGAGGGCAAAAAATGGGACTCCCGGAGGCTCCAGAATGCCGGAAATGGGCTTGTTTCCAGCCTCCAGAGGGCCTCTGTAGCCTGGGGGAGGCCATTTTCTCCCCCCCCCCCCGAGACTTGAGGAATGTCTTTGGAGCCCAGGGAGGGTGAAAATCGCTTTCCCTGCTGTGGTGCAGGAGGCTGACTGGGCTACTCTCACCATGGCCATACCCACCCAGCAACCGGGCAGTGAACCTGTTGCTGAAATTTTTGAAGCCCACCCCTGGTTTTAACTTGCTTGCTAATCATATTTTCCCTCTTCTTTTCTCATTTCAGCAACCACTATTCTGCTGCCAGCTTTGTAACCAACTCAATATCCTTTCTCACCTTTATTCTGTATCTGAAAAAAAAAGAAACTTTTTTTTTTCAAGTTATTTTTCTACCTAAGATTTTTGGTTATAAGTATTGTCAGTGTGTCTGGGAAATCATCTGACAGTTTTGCAGATACTGTTTACTTGTTTTATTCTTTTTTCTTTCTCTTTTCTTGGCTGAAGAAAGGGTGAGAAAGAAAAGTGTTATGATATAATTTTATTCAAGATGCTGCAACATAAACGTTTTTGAAATGGCAACCAGTTTAAAATTTCAGGAGTGCTTCAACCTCTCTCACCCACTTATTTCTTCCATCATTGTCCTTTATCTCGCCCATTTATCTCTCCCATTGTTACCCTCCCATCATTTCTACCTTCTACTACCCACATTGCTCCTGCAAGTCTTTCTCCTGCTTCTGACAAGGTGCACCTTATCTGACCCTTTGTGAGGCAGCTGCTAGCACCTTGAGGCTTTCCTGAGGCTGTGTATGGCCTTTTCAAAGCCTTAGAATGCCATCCTGAAGCAACCATGACTAGCAGTTGACTCAGAAAACCCATGCTGGACATATCTCAGCAGCAGCAACAGAAATAAGATGGCAAAGGTCAGGTCTTATGACAGACTAGGTGGGGACCAAAAGGGTGGTAAAGTTCAGGACACCCAAAAAAAGATTGAAATGGGGTGGAGATAAGTATGGAGGAAGCTGAAGCAGAGGTGAGCCTGTAACTTGACTGAAAGGGCTTCAGATAATCATCCAGGATGTTTTGAAGCACAACCACTTTTTCTACCACCTTTCCTGAAAACAATGCTTTATAACAATTTCATGGCCTGCATCTCAACCAGTGGTGGGATTCAGCCAGTTCGCACCAAGCTAACTTTTTGTGCAGTTCGATAAAGCGGTTGAAAATGAAGTGCAAGAGGGTTTTTTTTCCTTTTCTTCTCTATCCCTCCAGTTAATAGCTCTAGGCAGACAGCCAAGAACCACTTAATCAGTGAATACTTAGTTGTGATAACAAAACTACAGGAATGCAGCCGGCATGCACCTTGAATAAAAAAATAGAAACTGAGAGAATTAGGGCAGGCAAACACCCAGGAAACCCATCAATGACCCATCTAGGGATGGGATTAACCTTTCCCTTCAGGAAGAAGGACAGGATTACAAACATGTTCATTATAAAGGGTATTAAGTAACACTTCTGTGATCAACTGATACTCCCTGGAATTCCCCAAGACCTTTTATAGCCGCTGCTGTGTTGCTGTGCTGTGCTGCTACTTCTTGTTTCTTCCTGGAGGAAAAAGATACAGGATGGGACACTGATGTAGCTTGATCATACAGGCCCTGGATTTAATGCATGTGTAGTCCAGCCAGCTGAATTGCTTCTGCTGTGAAGTACCCAATT
This sequence comes from Oxyrhabdium leporinum, assembly GCA_032468155.1. Lineage (NCBI taxonomy): Eukaryota > Metazoa > Chordata > Lepidosauria > Squamata > Cyclocoridae > Oxyrhabdium > Oxyrhabdium leporinum. Next base: position 109,787 of record JANHFL010001532.1, on the reverse strand, counting down.
TAAACATAGAAGACATAGAATAATATGGAAGGGACCTCAGAGGTCTTCTAGTCCAACTCCCTGCTCGAGTAGGAGACTCTATATCATTTCAGACAAATAGTTCTCCCATCTCTTTTTGAAAGCCTCTAGTGATGGAACACCCACAACTTCTGAAAGCAAGCTATTCCATTGGTTGATTGGTCTCACCTAGAAAATTTCCCTTTAGTCCTAGGTGGCTTCTCTCTTAGTTAGTTTCCATCCATTGTTCCTTGTTGTGCCTTTTGGTGCCTTGAAAAATAGATTGATCCCCTCATTTTTGTAGGAGCCCCTCAAATATTGGAACAGTGCTATTTTACTGTGCTATTTTATTGTGAGTTGTGAGCACTATTTTATTGTGAGTTAGGGATGTTTGGCAAAATTGATTAAATGGAAAAAATGGCATTGTTGAATTTTCTTTTTAAATCCTGTCAGCACTTCTCTAGATAGAAAGTGAAAGATCATTAAAAAGATCATCAGTATTGTAGAGCTGGGGCAATTTTTGCACCGTCAGTTTGAAACAATCTCAAAACGTCCAGTGGAAAGAGCACATAAAAGAGGCATTCCTATCTTTCTGTAGTTGACTAGGCTGTGCTAGTTTGATGAAAGGTGGATGTCTCAGCTCTCTTCTCCCTGAAATCCTCTGCTTTTTTACCCTGGTGTCTCCACCTTTCTGTCTTAATGTAACCGCTTAATGATTTCTGCTGCCATTGCCTGTCAGTCACATGGATGTGTTTACCTGATGGTTTCCCACATAACCCTGGCATGTGAGACAGGTATGAATTTCACAGGCTATGCCATCATTGAAGAATAAACCATAAAGTAGAGAAAAATAAAGTAGATAAAATGAAATAAATTCAGTAGTGTAAGGCATGTGACAAGGCAATCAGCACCCCTTCTCCTTTAGAAGGACATCATTCTCACAAATGATTTATTTATTTTATTAGATGTTTATCCTGTATTTATTATTTTATAAGGAATTCAAGGTGGAGAACTTATCCAATATTCCTTCCTCCTTTTAGTTTCACCACAACCACAATCTAAGAAGTGGTTTGGACTGGGAGAGAGTGACTGGTCACTCAGCCATTTTTTCAAGCTTAAGATGGAAGTAGAACTCAGAGTCTCTTGGTTTAGGCCAGCACCTTAACCACTACTTTGATTAAAAAGGAGGAAGAAATATCAAAATAACTTGTAAGAATTGCATGCAGGAACAGGGGTGGAGGAAACAAACTTGTAAAACTGCAAACATCACAGATAACATTTCAGAATAATCTCCCATAGAATGATGCAAAAGACAAGAGAGGTTGTAGCAAATTACAATCTGAGATGTAAGAGAAGTTGTAGCAAATTACAACCTGTTAGTAGGAAAGGAGACTAGAATGAGCAGTAATACTTTGCAAGATGCATCAAACCTGAAGACAACATGTTTGTTATTTATTTGCACAAGGCGAAGTGAGTGACCAGACGTGACAGGAATTGGCTGGGAGTGGAGGGATGAAGCATGGCTAAGCATGGCAAGGAGAGGCCAGGAGAGGTGAGGCGCTGCTCAATGTGAGTGATGTTGAGTTGCCACGCCCACCCAGTCACATGACCATCCAGCCATGCCTACCCAGCTGGTCATTAGAGCACAGAATCGGTTGTTAAATTATTTGAATCCCACCAGCAACCCCTAGTTGCTGTTTTTTTAGCTTCTGCTATTGAACAATAGTTGAGCCTACAAGAATGCTTCCCTTATGTTTGAATGACAGAAGAGGTGTTGACAGGGATAACAGATGGATCTGCATATTTTTTTCCTGATCGTCTGATGCATGGTCCAGCAAAGGCTTTATTTGCCCATTGCAACACAAGGTTGCTGTGACCATGAATTGGATTGCCCCCATGCAAGCTTCCTCTTTCTAAGATTGGTTTTGTTGCATGCTAATTTATGACAGATGGGCAGTCTTATAAATTTGATTATTTGATTGTTTTTTTTAAGAACTGATGGAGAATTATGAATGAGTATATCATGATTTCATCATAGAAAGCACAAGCATCCCATAGCTTATTTTTAAATCACAATAAAAAACAATATGTAGATATATATCTCCTGTAATTTTTATCCAGCGTTTTGATGAATATGTAAGTCTTAAATAATTTTCATATCGCAGATACACAATTGTTCACATTTCCATTTTTTGAATGGCATTATTTCTGTTATTATTTATTATGTAATAAAGATTGGAAAGAGTTGTAATTATACAATTCAAAATGCTATCTGTATATTCTAAATTTGAAATCAGTGAACCCAAACAGAATATTCTTCATTCTGTTTGAATAGAAATAAATAAATAATAAACCCTTAGATTTTAGTGTGGTCAGACATTCCAATTATATTGGTACTTCTGCTGTTTTCAACATAGACTTCACTTCTGTAAAGAAGTGCCAGCATATTTATTAGGATTTTAGCCATGTTGCAAGATCTAAGAAAAATGCTGTGTTTATCTCTGTTTCAAATAATACTTTAGGTCTACAATTAGTTTTCTAATTTAAAGCCAAATTCTAAACTTTGTAGTTTCTTTTTCAGAAACATATGGTCAGAACTCATTTAGTAAATAATAATCAGGAAGTGAACAGCAAGATTATTTTTAGCCATTAAAGAAGAAAGCATTTAATGCCTCTTGAACTCTGTCAGTGGTTAGCATTACCTGTTTTTTTAAAAAAATCCACAGTTCACCTATTTTGAAAAAAAAAAAGAAAAACTTGCACAAGCTGTACGTCATTCCAATAAACCTTATTTCATAGTTTCCTGTTGAATCTGGAAATTGAAATATTTAGACACTTTGTAATAACTGTTCTTAAATAATGCATTTCTTTTGGGAAATAGGGTATGAAATTCAAATATACCATGTGCTATTTGTTAAAAAATGCACATGAAATAAACAAATAATCAATGATGCAGTTTTTAAAAAAAAATATTTATTTTGCAACTCCAAAATATCTTCGCATTTTCTATTCCTCAGTGATAGAGATCTCAAAAAGTTGTTAGCTGTGCCATCAAATATTTCACCTTAGTTTGGCGTATATTTATGTATTATTTCAAGATGTTCAAAGAAAAATAATAAACTCATACCCACTTCACACTAATTTTTATGTACATTGTTTTCTTCATCTTCAAACTAATTCATAGAGAAAGATTATGAAAATGAAATACTAACTTGCATTGCCCACCTTACTTTATCAAGGAAAGGTGTGCATTTAAAAAATTATGTTGAACACAAGCGATAATTATTCCCTTGTCACAGAATAATAGTGAATGTTTGAATTTATAAATCAGGCAATGCCAAAATTTATTTGCATGCTTTCATCTATCATGTTATATATTTAGGGAACCCCACTATCAAATTGCATAAATAATTAATTTACTATAATCCAATCATTTTTTTCATTATAAAAGTAGCAATTATATCCCTTGTTCTCTACAGCAAAATAATATAAAAATTATATTGAAGGTACTTACAGAAACAGTATTTCTTTGTATGTTAGATGCTGCATTATATTTTGTCATTGTTGGCTCTGTCAATGAGTTTTGAGCAAGAAATTTAGAATCCAAGACTATACGAAATGCTACACTTTTACACTTTTTTTTTGAACAGACCAAAGCTAACTAAAGAAAACCTGGATAAAATATCAATGTGATGCCAGATGTCTCAGGTTTTACATAGATTCTTTTTTAAAATAATGAATTGATAGCTGCAGCCTGATTACTCATGTATGTTTTGTTATACTGCCTTTCAAAAAGGGTTTCATTTAGCTGTAGCTAAGTCTTCCTTATAAATTGTACTAGTTGCATCCATACCTAGATAGTGAGGCTCTCTTCACAGTCACACATGTCCAAGTCATCTCCCAGTTGGAATCCTGTAATGAAGTCTACATAGGGCTACCCTTGAAGAATATCTGGAAGCTCATCTAGTACAGTGGCACAGGCAATTATAATGTATGTGCTGCTAGAACAACAAATGTTACATCTCTGCTCAGTGAACTGTATTTATTGCCAATTAACATCTAGACTGAATTCAAGTTGCTGATTTTGACATTTAAAGCTGTTCATGCCATTGGGGCAAGATATTTAAGGGATTTATTTCCCTGATTATATCTGCCCATCAGATATTGTAAGAGACACATACTACTAGTTTCATCTATCAGGTAACTATACTTGGCAGGCCTTCTCTGCCATGGGCCTAACTTAAGGAACATTTTCCATCCTGAAGTGAGGTCATCTCCATCCCTGCCTATTTTCTGGAAGTCCTTCAAGATCTGGCTATCTGATCTGCCCTGGGATCCTGGGGCAAAATCAGTAAAATTTTGTGGTTGGTTCCTTACTGATGTAATCTCTTGTATATGTTATGCTTTTTAAAATATTTGTAACTAGACTGTTGCTGACTGTTTTTATATGTTGTGCTTCTTTTCACCCAGAGTTGATTTTTAAAAGATGGGCAGTAATATAAATTTGTGTTAGATAAATAAATAAATATTATGTCAAAATAGACATGAAGACAGAATATTTATATTTTTTGTCTCATTTTGGAGCTTAAACATTGTTTTGGGAAAATTAAGAGATTTACATAGGCCTATTCTAAAAACTGAAATAATCACAGTTAACAAGGTAACATAAAATTTGGAGAGTTTTAATATTCACATTGCATGCCTAGTAAAGTTGTATATGTGTGTATGTATGTATGTATGTATGTATGTATGTATGCATGTGTATATATATATTTTCAAATATATATTAGTTGAAAAATTATTAGTTGAAAAAACAGACCAATGTGTATTTAAAAAAAAACTAATTTATCAAAATATATATTTGGAACAATTTTTATGACAATTTCAAAGAAATAAAAATGAATGCAGAAATAGTATATAACTTACATGCACACATAAAGTTCACAAGAATTCCAAATAGAATTAAGAGTATTTGAAGTTAATCCTTCACATAGACCTTTATGTCATAACTACAAAAATATTATTTCATAACTACAAAAATATTATTTCAAAAATACAAATACAAATCAGCCTGTGATATCCATATGACAAATGGATGACAAAACAAAAAACAAAAACCCAAAACCAAAACCAGTTTATGTATCATATCAAATTGTTGCCGTCTAGTGATCATTATATTTTGCAGCCCACTTGATGTCTTATCCTTTGGGTGTAGATATAAACTATATATGTATTTGAATCATAATAACAGCATTAAGAAAAGCAAGCATTAGTGGACACAACTATTGATGATAATTACGGAAGTGCACCAACAACCTGTTCTCATTCAGAATTTTTTAAACTCAAACAGAAATTGTAATGTAGCTAGTCTGATTTGATTTGATTAGATTAGACATAAATTGTTTAAAAAGTGAACTTCATTTTTTTATTGTCCAAGATGTAAAACATTTTAAAAAATCAGAAGATTTTTTTTAAAAAAATATGCTTGCCTTTTGTCATTGATTAAGCTATTCACTTTTAGAAGCCATTTAATAAATCGTGACTTTTCAAAATGAGTGAATATGAAAGCTGAAGACATAATCTCCTCTGTATTAAATTGTGTCAGATATATTCTGCATGCTTTCATTTAGTGCTAAAGTATACCATTGAACAATTGCTCTCCTATTCTGCTCCATAAGAAGGTTTACTTTGACTGCTGCAATTAACTATCACTGAAGAACAGTAGTCCTTTCTTATTTAATTACTGTAGCAAATACTGGAGAGAAAATGGAAGCAAAAAGCAGTTCCTTCCCTACAATTGCATATACCTGTGCTTGATTTCTGAATGGTTTAAATCAAGCATTTTAGGCTTCAGATTCTTGCTCAAGCAATTTGGTAAAATGACTTCAAATTGGTGGCCTCTCCTGTTCTATGCTTTAAATTTTTCTGCATACAGGGCTACTGATCCGCCTATTTATTACTTTTCACATTTTTCTTTTTATTTACAAATCTTTTTTCTGCTAATAGAGAGACATATATTTCTTCAAGGAACATAAATGCCTAGTGATTTGTCATTGGCTGAAGAAATACATATATTATTGAACATAGTGCGTGTTCTGTAATTTAATTCCTCTTCCAATTCAATGTTACAGCTAGGAAGGAGTCCAAAGCTCACAGTAAATCAAATGGATTTTTCAACAATTCTGTTTCTTTTTTCCTCCTATTTATTACATTTAATTACTACTTTTCCCCTGACTTTTTTCTTTTCAGAAAAGGTAAAATGTTTGATTTTTAAAAAAATATTCAATTGTATATCTTAAGATAGTGTTTTGTATGAAACATATACTTCATGGGGAAAAATACCTGGGGAAGTGGTCCATGAGGGAATATCTTTCACTTAACATTAGAGAACCAAGCATGGGCAAGCTTTTCAATCAGAAGGAAGAAAGCTGACGATCTGAAAACCAAACACACCTGTGTCCATGTATACATTCTATTTTAACAAATGTTTCTTCTGCATTATTATGATTATCAATTTTGAAATTAAGATTTTAAACTACTGGTGTTGCATGGATTTATATATTCTTTTTAATAACCAGTTTATTTTGGGCATGTATGTGTGTACATTTATTAAACAGAAGCAAATGCAGTGATGCATGTGACTATGTCTGAATGAAACGTCACTGTGCTATATGTAAATACCAAGTTTCTTGAAGAAATTTAGCTTCAGTCTCCTATTATTTCTAGTTATTCCTAACATGTACCTGTATACTTCTCTTGCCCTATCATCTTCAAAATTTATGCCAGTGTTTTTCAATCTGGACAACTTCCAGATTTGTAGAAGATTCAGTTACTAAGCTGCTGTAATAAAAGCTGTAACTATAGATTTTGATCTGTACAGACTTTCTTTCTTAGAGTTATTTTGCCAATAGGACTAATATCAATCATGCAAGTCTGAATGTGTTACGTTTCCTCTCTTTTTATGTTCTTGAGAATTGGGCAGAGGGAGAGATGTCTCAGATGGTTTTACAAAATTTCTTGCCCTACTGTCCTTTGTTTAATAATTGGCTAGGTAACAGATCTGCCCTCTGTTGATAATATGGTCTAATTTATTTAGCATTTATTTAGCCATTTATTATAACCTTAGTCCAATTGTATGTACTAATAAACTGTTAATCAGATATTAAAATATTGTTCAGCACAAGGAAGTAAGAAAGTAATGATCAGGGTTCTGGTATTGGAATTATGATAATTTGCCAACTTGCCATGGCCAACTTGCCATGGCCAACTTGCTGTGGCACAACTCGACACGGCCAAACAGGACAACCCACTGTAAGACAAGAACTAATATCAAAGAACTGGTGGAATAGAAACATTAAAGAAAGGATGCAAAAGGAAAGACAGAATGAAATATGAATGGCAAAAATTAAAACATTGTTTTTAATTTATTTTAAATAATTAAATAGAATTGTTCATACTGTCTCAAAGCAAGTTGTCCTGTGGTAAGTTGATGCAGAGAGTTGACGATGGTGAGTTGTCTGTGATGAGTAGGCCGCAGTGAGTTGGCCATAATGACTTGGTTGTGGCAAATTGACCCATTCCGCCTGGCATCACTGTGCATAGAATTGAAATGTTTTTTACAGGTAAAGATAACAATACTTTGAGATAAACCATCTTCTTTCCTGCTCAGGAAACTCTGGTCCCTAGAGTGATGGATGAAACTCTGGTACCAAGTTTCAAATACTTTTACAAATAAAATAGATAAGATAGATAAGATAAGAGCGAATAAAGTGCACAGGGACAAGAAAGGAGCCTCCTCTGAATGCCTACCAGCATTCAGGTGTCCCATGGGTAAACAACACTATCCCAAAAAGTTCCTTTCACGGAGGCAGCCAGCCACCTTGGTGATCCCTGGCTAACATGTGCCATATGCTAAAGAAATAAGTAAGTAAGTAAGTAAGTAAGTAAATAAATAAAGTCCCTTAAATTCAAAGAATGCCATGTTTCACCACTGTGAAATGAATAGAACCAAGACAGTCATAATCCTGTTCCAATCCCAGCTCTGTCAAAAGTTATCAACAGTTGTGATGAATGATATCTTAATGTTATGTTCAAGAATAAAATTCAACTGAAAAAAGATTCAAAAAATCTGGTTTATCAAATTCCTCTGAAACTGTATCTATCCACTTTTTAATTACTTTCTTGAAAAGGAAAGGTTGGAAATGTGGTTTAAAAATATCTATAATTGTCAGATCCGGTGATGGATTGAGAAGCAGGCTTTCCCCTGCCTCCTTCAGGTCAGGCAAAACCATCACCACCCACAATATCAGATTAAGGGTGCCAAATGTTTGCTTTATTGCTGAATGTTGGCATCTGACCACATAGTATATCATTTGAAATCTTTTCAGGTTTTGTTTTGGTTCAATACCATAAAGATATCTAGCAGTCATGTATTTTACCTAAATCCTAAATTTTATGATTCAACTTCATTAGAAATAAAGGTAGAAGATCGTATGGCTATGTACTGCAAAATACCTTCAGACAAAAAATCAGAGAAAATACTCCAGAACTTTGTATAGATAAGATCTGCAGAAATGCTGAGTGACAGAGACTTTAAATGTTCATCAGATTCTCACTTGCTAAGTTAGCAGTTGTAAATGCTTAAAATACAATCTTCCTAATAAATTATTTTTTAAAAATATGAAAATAAATTGCAGGTGTTGTGCATAAAGACCATGAGAGTTGTAGGCATCCAAACAGTTTAATTCTCCTCATTGCACTGTCCCACTTATTTCAAACAAGAAAAGGAGAAAATCTGTCAGTGTACCTCAGAATGGAGTGGGTAGGCTTGCTTAAATGAAGCTGAAAGCCAAGTAAAGGACTTTTTAAAGGAAGATTAGTTGTTTAAACATATTTCTGAAAAATAAAATGTACTGCCGATATTTTTTGGTAAGCTAACTTGTAGATGATCTCCTAGAAACATTTGTGAGCTAGAAAAAAGATAGAATCCTGCCATGTTATAATTCACGGAAGATCCCTTAATATGACCAATGTAAGCCACACTGCAACCATATAAATACATGTCAATTGCCAAGTGTCTGAATTTTAACCATGAGATACTGTAATGTATCATAAGTGTGAAAAACAGTCATAAGCCAGTTCTTTAGTATTGTTGTAACTTTGAATGGTCAATAAACAAATGGTTGCAAGTCAATCTGTATTGATTATTTTCACCACAGACTGAACTCTCTGGTTCCCTATAATTTATTTATTTATTTTATTTATTTTCACATTTATATACCGCCCCATTCCGAAGACTCGGGGCGGTTTACAGCTTATA
>JANHFL010001532.1:87006-97238 GCA_032468155.1 Oxyrhabdium leporinum | reverse complement strand
ATTTTAAATGACAAAGGGGAACTCAAATCCAAACAAGAACTGACCAATCAAGGGATCAATTTAGCATGGTGGCCATATGTGCACATACAATCAAGATATGAGAAAGAATGCAGGGCTTTTATAAAGAACTAACAGAACTAACAGATCAGTATGACAAAGTGAAAACATATTTAATTTTACATGTACTAATGGCAGCAAGAATTGTGTTCACACAACAATGGAAAAATGAAGAGATCCCTACACATGAAAATGTTATTTAAAAAAAATTAGAATGTGCCGAAATGGATAGATTAACACTTAAAAGAAAAGAAAAGGAAGAAACAGAATATTGCTTGACATGGGACTTGTTTTATCAATGGTTAACCAATAGAATCAGAGATTATAATTTAATAATATCTAAAAAAATAACAATCTTCTGTAAGATAAACTAATTGTATTACTGTTTTGTGATTATTACTGATATGTTTATAATGCTTACTATTATGATTTATGTTGATCAATATTGTATTTCTACTTAAAACTAATTGTGTTTAGACCACAGACTGTTCAGATTGATATAGAATATTTTATGTGATATAAAAGGAAAATGTATTAATAAAACATACATTTAAAAAAAAAAAGATGTTTCCCATTGTCTTTTTTGCTATTGTCCTTAGTTTTGGGATATTCTTCATTGCCCTTTCTTTCTGAACATTGGACATCTGATAATTAATTTCAGTCTGAATGATGTTTAACTCATCCCAACTATCCATTAACAGGCATATCATTATTACAATACATACGCACACACACACACACATGTTCCCCAATCACTTGATATCTGGGACTCTACCATCCTGGCCCATAATTAATCTGAAAACAAACGAAACTATGGGTAAGCAATAGCACTAGCACTTAGACTTATATACTGCTTTATAGTGCTTTACATCCCTCTCTAAGCGGTTTTACAGAGTTAGCATATTGCTGACAATCTGGGTCCTTATTTTACCCACCTCAGAAGGATGGAAGGCTGAATCAACCTTGAGCCTAGTGGGATTTGAACTGCCAAATTGCAGGAAGTTGACAGTCAGCATAAGTGGCCTCAATATAGCACTCCAACCACTGTGCCACTGAGGCTCTACCACTTCTGATTTGTAAATGAATGAAAACAAATGACTTTGAATAAGGCTGTATAATTTGTATAGCACACAAAATATGATCTTATTATGGTTAGTTGGAAAAGTAAATCTTATTTTCTTATCTAAAATCAGAAGATGATTTTTGATAATGGAATACATGCTAAAGCTAACATCTATTGAGAATTAGTTGCCATTTTATGAGAAAAAAAAGTTGTTTTGACTTATCTAGTGTAGCTGACAGAATTGAAAAAGAATATGAAGAAACAAATGGAATTATGTCTCAAATCTTAGTAATCTGTGGCTTCAAGCTGAATAATACTATTGCTTAAAATAAAATGCGTACCTTTGTCATATGGCAGTAGTTTCCTAATATACTCTAGATCAGTATAGCTAAAGAAAAGAAAAGAAATCTGTAAAGCTCGTCATTGATCTTGCTTTCATACTCTGATCTGCATAGTATCATAAGTTAGCTTCAGTTTCAAAGTGAAAGAAACTAAATCCAATAAATGTATATAGAAGAAAATATAAAACAGCAATGTTTATCATGAGTTGTAAACATACCAGGATTAAAAATATTTAAAACTATGTCAGCAGTTGCTTATACTATAGTGCCATCACCATTAGCAGCATTGTGCATGGACTGGACAACATTTTTTTTTCTAAAGTTTTGCTTCCTGAAAAATGTTTGGTGATTATGAAACCGAACAAAACTGAACAAAAACATAATTTCAAAATGACTGTATCACATAGGACTCTTGGGAAATATGAAATTAACTTTTAATGGTTGTTATGTATTTAATCACATAATGATTCCCATATGCTGCATAAGTTCAACAGGGCTAAAGTGTTTTACTAATGGTTTTCATTTGTACTAAGTGTCCAACGCATCTCACTGCAGTGTCTAACAATGGTCAGCTAGCATTGATGGATTCCAGTTGCCCAGATATCATTTTTCCATTGTGGCAATGTGTTGTGACACCATTCACATGTTTGTGAATGCAGCTAGATTTTTAGCAAAGAAGCTCAAGTATGAATGCAGAAAATGAATCTTCAATGACATATTAAACTTCATGGTCTTGTATGCTGTAAGAAGTTTGTCAACCAGCTGAATATAGTTTGATGTCCTTTACCTGCCAAGAAAATTCTCAGTAACATCCTTGAATGCTTTCAAGATAATTTTCTCTGACCCCACTAACAGATCTTTGAACCATTCATTATTGTATCTATGGCCCAACATGTCTTCCTTAATCAGTTATTCTTGAAACATCTGCCTCAAATAATCCAAATCTTCACCTTCCTTGTTCATAGCTTTCACTTAAAAAAAATATCAATCTGAGTTTTATGTGAAGTGAAAGCAAAAATATATCTGTCAGGTCTGTAAGTGATTCATATATCATGTTTTTCTGTCTTGAACTAAATTCTTCCAGTGGCCATTTTTTTAATATAATGTGACTCTCTTGTATGGCTGTACTATTCACATATGTATATAAATACAATATTTGGTACATTCAACCTGCATTCAAGGCAGCAAACCAGTACTTTTAGATCTCCACATATATTCCAGTTGTATTTGATATATTGGATGTGATTCCACAACAGTTCCATCTTTTTGTATGTTTCTTTCATGTGCACAGTATGGCCAACATATGTATTATGTATATTGCTATTCTGTAAAAACAGATGATTTCTATAAAAAGGTATGTGATAGGTCAAATAACAGGTTATTTTCATAATTAGCAGTCAAAATCGATAAGATATACCCAAAATATTGAAGAATAAAAATATTTGTTGCCCAGTGTTATTTAGACACATTTAACATAAGCAAAAGCAGAACAGGTATAATGAAATACAGTAACTGTTTTATGCAGGCAAAAGGATGAAATAGGCAGGAGGCAATGGGTATAGCCAAATTTATGTATCATTTTATGTTGACTTCCAAAAGTTACAGCTCAAAATATGAATGATTTCATTTTCATTGTTCTAGAAAATATTTATTTTTGTATAATTATGATATACTTACTTATAATATCATAAGAGTCCACGTAAAAATTGAAGTTACAAAGGAAGAAGCACATGTCAGCGAAACAATGCTATGAAAGCAAATTGGGAAATAGATTAGAAAAAAAAAGGGAGAGAAAGATGTTCATAGATGAAATGAAATTAATTGGTAATCTTGAAAACAAGATCTAGGGTTCGAACAAATAAAGAAAATAAACTAATGATAGACAGACAATGTACTGCCATGGAAGTGGAAGGCTTGTCTCAGTTTGTTCAGGAATAATAGCGGAGATGCAATCATTCTTGTTTGCTCTACAGCAGTTAATGAGGTTACATGCTGGCTATTATCAAGTAGCAGGAAGAGGACACTGTGTTTATTGGTTCTGTTCCTACCTAAGTGGACAGTTTCAATCAGTAGTAATGATGAAGCACCAATTTTGCCTATGGCTTCTACACTATGGAAGTTCTACATGGCTTAGGTCATTTCCCTGTGTCATTCAACACCTATGTCACACTAGCCAAGAAATGTTATGAAAGTCTTGAGCAGTTGTCTGTATAAGATAAGGAATGTGGAAAACCAAGTTCAATGTAAAATTTAGCAAGGGAGAATTGCCCGTTACCAGTAAATATTTAGGCTTTCCTGAAATATCAGCCATGGTGGATTTTCTTGGCAGGATCTGTTCCTCTTGAAGGATTACTCTGTAACATGAGTGTTTCTCCTAAACTTGTAAAATATGCTACCAGAGCATCTAGAAGCAATGGACATAGGATACTTGTTCTACCTTTGGCCAGTGATCTTATTTATTTATTATAAAATAAATACATATGTCAATGCAAATACTGGAAATACAATACATACAAATACTAGAAATACTACCACTTGGACCACAAGGCTTAGGCAATATAATGCATGCCCTTCCTGAATGGATTATTATATTTCACTCGAAATGGGGGGGTTGCCTCTGAGGATCTACAGAATCTAGACTGCTAACAGTGGAAATCTAATGCTGCAGAGTAGCACCCATTCTGCTGTTACTCGACTGGTTACTGATAGGTTTCCAGACCGAATTTAAATAACTGATGATAGCCTTTAAAGTCATAGTATAGGGATATAAGAGGTGACTTACCAATTTTGAGTCTGCTTTCTCAAAGCAAGCTAAAGACATTATGCTGGCATAGAAATAGAGATGCCTTATCAGTGTCATTTTACTGCTCCAGATACGTGTATTGGTCCCTCTCTTCTGCCATTAAAGAATATGTAGAAAATTTCTTTTTCAAAGGCTTTTAGTGCCTAAGCTGTGTTAGGCATATTGTATACTATATTATAACTGGATTTTATATACATTGAGGAAATATAGTAAATGTCTCTTTCATATCAGTGTTCATAAATCAGAAACTCGGGTTGGATTTTAAAGGTATTTTTGTTATAAATAATTAAATAAATAGTAAATACTGGGACTACAACTTAGTCACAATTGTATTTGTTTACATGTGTATATATTTACATATGTAAGTTATCTTATTGTCAAAAATAGTAAACCTATATTTTGAATCAAAATTTCTGAGATTGGAATCCAGTTCTATATTAAGTTTAAAATCCGATTATATTGCCAATTATGGAATAAATTCTAACATATAAAATAGATATGTGGCCATGTTTTCTGCAATTCATTTTGGTTTTGGTGCTATTATTTTTGTCCCACTGACCATTTTTGTCAGCTGTTCAAGCTTTTGACATACTTGTAATATTTTGCACACTAGATGATGCAGGGGTGTCCTAAAATATGATGGATTGTCCCTTAACTTTAATTGGATAATTCAATTGGTTTCTTTGTATTCTGGGCCCTGATCAAAGTGTAATTCAACCACTCTTACCTTTACAAATAAAGGAATGTAACAGAAGAATAAGTCTGGCACCCTGACAGAATAGAACTGGGTTTCCTGGGGTTTCTGATATGATAATACAAACTTTAAACTCAATTACACTGTTTAGAAATAAAGCATGTACTTTATATTTCCTTGCACTGACACTCTAGCAAACAAGCTCAACCAAGCTCAATTTTGTAAAATAAAGAACAATAGCTTAATATTACAAAAAAAATATGTTTCCTAACATAGTGGTAACCTTTCTATGCAAGTGTTTGTGTGTCTCTTTGAGTTAGTATTGACTCCTGGCAACTGCCTGGATCAGTCTGTAAAGTTTTCTTGCAAAGCTTTTTGGAATTGGTTTGCCATGGTCTCCTTCATAGGGCTAAAAATGACTGGTTCAAGGTCAGCCAATTGGCTCCTTGCCTAAGGCATTACCAGTGGTCACAATCTCCCATTTTCTAGCTTGATAACTTACCCACTACACAAAACTAGTTTAGACCACACATTTTCATAGAAATAAGAACCATTAGTTCAATAATGTTTATGTTATTTGTTGTGTACACATTTAAGCATTTAGGAGAGATATGTGCACTTCAAATGTACAATATTTAAGAGAATGTTTTTTGTGGAAGAGAATATTTTATTATAGTGCGGATGGCTACAGTGTCTTATTCATGAATTCATTAATACAGTCATGTTTTTATTTATGGTCACATACCCTTTTTTGGATACCCGATGAGTAAATACCGATACTTTGTATGTGTGTACATGCATAGAATGTATATGAATTCAAATACAGAAATGTATCACAGAATCTCTAAGTTTGATTTCACTGGCAACTGGTAGCTCTGACAAGCTAGAAAATCCTGGTGGTATGAAAATTGCTGTTTGTTGTTGTGCTTTTTTTTAATTATGGGAGGGGCCACCCTAAATTTAAGAAGATTTTGACATTACATAAATATAGTAGCTACTGGTACTAAGCACCGTTTCTCAAGGCTGTAAGGATATATTCTATAAATTTTACAAATATGTAACTTTCAAACTTGGCAATATATGAAACAGTTTGTGTTTGAAAATCCATCCAATCATATGCACATATAAATACAGACATTGCAAAGTGAGTATTAGTCCTCTGTAGGCCTTAATGCTTTTTGACAGAAGAGTGTTGGTAAATTCACTAAGCAGCTTACTTACGAACTAGACTTAACTGCATAAAAGTATCAGCTTAATTGTAAATCTGGGATTGTAACTGGATGTATTCAAATAATATGCAACATAAAATGCATTGGTTGGGTCGAAAGCCAAAGGAATTTTAATTATTTCTATTCTACCATTTGTTTCTAAGTTAATGATATAAATTAAATTTTAATTGTACCGAGCATTTGGTAGTTTTGCTGTGTTTATAATGGATTAATGAAGAAGGGCTAATGAATTTAAAACAATAATAAATGAATGCAATGTTCATGCAAAGTTATCTTGTATTATAATATTAAATAAAACAAAACTTAAACCCAAATGAAATAAAGCAAAACAAAACCCAGCCTATTTCAGATATATTTTGCACTAGTGGGACAAAGAAAAACAGTTTAGATTCATTTCCTACAAATCTAGTATATTGTTAATAATTGTAAGAAAATCATGTTGATTTCTTAGTCATGAAACTAAATAGCAAAAAAAAAAAAAGATTAATCGCACTCAGAGTTATTTGAACTACTTTTAGAAACTTACTGTGTATGTATGCTTTAATAAAATCTAAAATATATTAACAATAAAAACAAAGTAAATCTTTAAGAAAGAAAATTATAGCAAATGAAAGAATAGCTTCCATAAAAAGCCATTACTCATAATAGTCCACTGAGTAATTTTTACAAAGTGTATCCTTCCCAAAGTAAGAAATGAGCATCCTTGTTTCATTAAAAATCAACATGCATCCTCTTATTTTTTTATAGAAAATTTAGTTCGGAATTTAACTTTTATTTTATGATTAAATATGTATAGTTTTCATGCTGAGCAGTAGATCACTGATTTATCATGGATTAATTTTATTTCCACTTTGAGCAGTTGTCCATTGAGATGATAAAAATGTCAGTCTTTAATAACTGGATTTCATAGGGTTCCTGAAAAATGTCCATATTTTTGCACACTTATTCTTGTAAATGCATTTTTAAAATCATTATATTGTGAAACATTTTCATTCACTTTAGTTTGGAAATACAAAAACAAATGGACTGAATTTTTCAACAGCATAGAAGGACACAGCACTTGTCTGTGGACTTCATTTTACTCGATTATTTAAAACCTGTATAAATGTAGTCTGAAATAAACTAGGGTAGAGAAATAAAGTTTACCAGAGATTATTGCATTATAAGGAAACATATCTTAATCTACGATCAAGAGAAAATCCTTCTTCCTTTTTTTCTTTACTTCAAGTTTTTTTTAATTATTTTTTAAAGGATACATCTGTATTGTTACATGGACCGTGTGGCATCTGAGTTTCAATCATATTAATACAAACATGATATTAATACAAAAAGAAATTACTACATTAATCAATTTTACATGGTTCTACATATTATATCAGTATGTAGTCCTTCATTTTTCAGTTTTCAATATTTGCTAAACTGTTCTATGGTAATAACATTATTCTTGAGCATACCTGATAACATCCTTTTTCAAAGTCTAATATTAACCTTTACTTCTTTTAAGTGTGTTATATAAAAATATGTATAACAATATTCCCCCTCCTAATCTCTTGTTCTGTTCTGATTTTTAATACGGCCGATCTTATTTTAATACAAATGAGAGTTACTACATTGATCTAAGTTACAAAGTTCTAATGTTATTACACATATTTGTATCAACACATAATCCTTCATTCTTCAGTCATTCAATATTTGCTACACCCTTCTAATAGTAATAACATTATTCTTGAGCATACTTAATAACATCCTTTTTCAGAATCTGATCTTAACCTTTATTTTTCACTTTAAACATGTTCTATAAAAATATGTATAACAGTATTCTCCCTATTTCTAATCTCTTACTCTATTCTAATCTAATTCTTAATAAAGCCAATCTTTTTTTTTTAAAGAAAGAATCTTTTACTATCCATCGTCTCTCATCCTCTTAGAAGTTACACTTCCTTTCTTTTTCACACACTTCCCATACTCCTCCCTTGGGTCCTTGTCTACATTGTTCATATTCAACCCAGCCATTATTTCCATCTTCACTCTTTTTTTGCTGCCAGTTTACCCCCAGGTCTGCCAAATCCTCTGTCTTTCCCCCAAAGGTATTTATCAATTTGTCCAATTCAATTTTTCTATCTCCTAGTATATATTCTCCCAACTTTATCATCAGCTGTGTGAAGAACTGATTTGTCCAACCCAATCCAGCAGTAGGGACACAAATACACTTATCAAACAAGTCTCAGTGAAGCACATCAGCTGCTTCAAAGTGGGAATTAGATTCCGTTCCTTTTCTCCATCATGATTTTTCAGAGAGGCAAGAAATATGACATAATTCTACCACAAATTTATTTTGGAGCAGAGGTTTCCCCAGAGGAATCCTTTATGAGGTAAAATGGTAGCCACAGAGAAGGGTTGATCCAAAGAAAATGCGGTCAGACTGCACTTCCTCCTTTTTCAAAATGTACGAGGTCACCAAAAGCATCCTCTGAGCTTCATTCACCTTTAAAAAGCCTGCATGTTTACAGCAGAACAGAGTATGTAAGGTCAGATAATATAGTTTGTTCAGGAACAGCAAGTTAAGGTAAAAAGTCTTAAGAAAATAGCCAAGAGAGTTATGTTAAGAATACCAGACTTTTACAATGCTAAACAGAGTGAAGAGATCCCTTGCCTACCTTACCAGAATAACAGAGTTGGAAGGGACCTTGGAGGTCTTCTAGTCCAACTCCCTGCTCAGGCAGGAAACCCTATGCACTTTCAGGCAAATGGTTTTCCAATCTCTTTTAAAAAACTCCCAGTGTTGGAGTATACACAACTTCTGAAGGAAAGTTGTTCCACTGATTAATTGTTCTGTCAGGAAATTTCTCCTTAGTTCTAGGTTGCTTCTCTCATTGATTAGTTTCCATCTGTTGCTTCTTGTCCTGTCTTCAGGTGTTTTGAGAATAGGTTGACACCCTCCTCTGTGTGGCAACCCTTTAGATGTTGGAACACTGCTATCATGTCACTCCTAGTTCTTCTTTTCATTAAAGTAGACATACCAAATTCCAACAACAGTTCTTGATAGGTTTTAGCCTCCAGTTCCCTAATCATCTTAGTTGCTCTTCTTTGCACCCATCCATTTTTAAAAAGTCCCCCTGACCTCTTCCTCTGTCCCAAGTGGCTTTTTTTTTCCAAACCAAAACTCTTTGTAAAGAATACCCAAATAAAGCAACCAATAGAATTAAGATTTTTGAGGATCTAGATATCTTTACAGGAAACATTTCCCCATCCGTCTCTTTATCTGTTGAAACAGATCTGGTGGAAACTGTTGAGGATGTGTGAAGCATGAACTTCCTGCAGTTCTTGTGGTGGAATTGTTCTGTGATCCCCAGTTTGAAGACCAAGGCTTCAAAAGGAAGCCATCAATTGATGTCTTTTCTTCTGTTTCTTATGGAGAATTCTCTAAGCATCACTCATTTTTACTCTATTTTTAACATTTCAAATCAGCCATGTTAGTCTATAGTAGTTGAAAATTAAGTCTGATGGCGCCTTTTCCATCCAATAAATTTATTTAAAGGCAGAAACTTTCGTTCACTTCACTAGATACATAGAGTGGTTGGATGATTTAGGATTTAAATGGAATGAGGGAAAGATAGTTTGGTATGCTATAGTAGTTAAAGTATCAGGCTAGAAACCAGGAGACCATGAGTTACTAATTCCATCTTAGTACAAAGCCACTTGGGTGACCTTGGGTCAGTCACAAAGCCACTTCTGAAATCTTGCCAAGAAAATTGAAGAGACTTGTTCAGAGAGTCATGGCGGTCAAGACTGATTGGAAAGGAACATCCCTCCTACCTCTCCTCCCCCAAATAAGAGGGAAAGGAAGGAAAATATGGGTTGATAATTAGTTGTGCACATGTCTCTACATGTGAGATCTTATCAATTAACAATTGTATTGGGTTAATAACCAGGGGTGGGCTGCTGCAGGTTTGCACAGGTTCGGGCAGACCTGTGGCGAAGATTCTATGTGGTTCAGTGACCACCATATCCCACTCCTGGCTGGCGCCCCCCCCCCCCACCCCCC
>JANHFL010001532.1:61093-71551 GCA_032468155.1 Oxyrhabdium leporinum | reverse complement strand
GGATTTGAACCGCTAGATTGAATCAGCAGAAGTGGCCTGCAGTTCAACACTCTAACCACTGCGCCACCTAGGCTTTGTATACAATAAGTGCCTAATGAACAGCGTACTGTCTGAATCAATTTGTTTACATGACATTATTAAATTCCTAATTTCTACCTCTATTTTCCAACTATTGATAAAATAAATCCCAAATTCAAAAATATTCTGTGTCTTCTTTTTCTTTCGTCTTCAGTGTTAATCTGTTCATTTCTGCACAGTTTAATATTTTTTTAATTATTTCTTCTTCTGTGGGTGTTTTCTCATTTTCCCAGTGTTGCGTAAATACAATACAATATGTAATATTAAATATATATTCCCTTTATCATATTTGTCTGGTAATATGCCTAACAAAAAAATTATCATGTATAATCTATATGCTGATTTAACATTTTTCTAATCACGTGTGCATTTTTGTCCAAAATTTGTTTACTTTTGGCATGTCCACCACATGTAATAATATGTAGTTTGATTACATTTTCAACATTTAGTAGACATGTTTTTCAAACATTTTAGCTAGTCTTGCCAGTGGTAAGTGCCACCTATAAAACATTTTATATAAATTCTCCTTATATATACTTGCCATCGTCAATTTATAGGTTTTTTTTTCCTAGAACTTTTGCCAATTATCTAATTTTATGGTATATCCAAAGTTTTTTGCCCATACATACTATCTTTTACCTGTTCATCTTCCATTTATAGGCTTAATAGAAAATTGTATAATTTCTTAATAAACTTTTCATCCACCATTAACAGTATTTGATCAAATGTTGTTTGCTGTTTATAGAACATTTTCCTAATATTGTTTACCAATAGAAACATGTAAATTATATTATATACAAAAGGAAGTTCTGTTGATGCTATTAAAAAGCTATTTTTAAGAATTCTTCCAAAGATGAATTGAAACAAACTACTAAACCATTAACTTCAGTAGATTAAAGAACTATTCATTGTTCTATGAAATTCAAAGTGCTGCAATATCTCAGAACTCATCTGGTTTATAAATCCATATTATTCAATAGAGAGACATTAAAGTATTAACTTCCAGCTGACTTAATAAGCTGTTGAAAATGTAAATTAAACCTCATTGGCCTGTGATCTGATATATAAGAGATGTAAGTTATCTATGTTTGAATATGCTGAAATATTGTTGAGTACATTTTAATTTATTTTTTGACCTTACAAAGGTACTAGATAAAGATGTCCATTTATCCACTGATTTTTTTCCTATTTGTTTAGAACCCTTAGGTTTTTAGACAATCATTCTTTATAAATGATTCATTCTTAACAATTAATTAGAATATATGGCATTCTTGATGTTCTCTGAGCTTAGTTGTTTTCTTACAGATGTTTCATTATCCACTAGGTAACATTTTCAGTGCTAGGAGGAAGTGTCTTTGTTCTCTACTTACATATAGTGTCTTGTCCTATCACTTTTGGTGGGACTATTATTTTTTGTTGGTAGTTCATTGATTAGGTTGTTTATTGTTTGTATAGAGTTGGTAATTCCTTGATTAGGGTATTTTTTCTGTTTGATTTTTAATCTGGTATTAATCCTGGTGTTAATCTTTCTTTAACAGGGTGTTGATTGCTGGAAAGATTATGTTTTGCTCTTTTTGTTTCTTTTTTTGTAGCTTTTTTATTGTCTCTCTTGAATGGAATGTTGTTGTTCTCTAAGTGCTTGTTGATGGCTGATTTGCCTGAGTGTCAGGAATCTAATATTTTTAAAGCTTTTTTGGACTAGGCTTAGTCTATAATGCTTAGTGTTTTCCAGATGAAATCATGGTTGAGTCTGTCCATCTGTTGTCCAATTAAGGAATTTTCATCATGTCTTCTGGTTGCTAGTTGTTGTTCATGAATGCATTTTACTAGACTTTTGCCTATTTGTTGCAATCATAGTGATTGTTGCAGTCCTTATATGTAGATAATTCATGATGATTCATGTTTTTTTGTTTTTCTAGGCTACTGTTTTTTTTAACTTAAGATATTTTGGAGGGCTTCAGTTGGTTTTTACGCTATGATGGGCATTTTCGATAAAGTAAAGTGGGTATACATTTTGTGGGAAGATGTTATATAAATGGCCTGTTTCCTTTTTCTGATATTCAGGGTTGCTGTAGTGTGTTTGTGCTCATGTAAGTAGTATTGGTGTACAGCTTCTTTTGTGGGAGGTTGGGTTTTATGATAGACATGTATTTTTAATTTGCAACTATTATCTCTGTTGATGAGGATATTCAAGAGGTGTGTTGTTGTTTTCTTCTTCTTTTCTGAATTGTACTCCTTTGTTGATTGTTTCAGATATCTTCTCTAGATGTTCCTTTTTTATTATAACATAGGTGTCATCTAAGTATCCAACCCATATTCAGGTTTGTATAGTTTCTAGACATTGTATTACAGTCACTACTATAAATCCTGAACATTGTAATCCCATGGGCATTTCTCTGATTTGCTAGTATATTTGTCTGTCAAACTGAAAGTAAATTGATGAGCAAAATTGATTAGGTCTGTGATTCTTGGTACTTTAATCTTAGTGTATTTGGCTAGGTCAGGTGTATTTTATCATAGTGCTGCCATAGATTCTTTTGCTAATTCTAGATCTATGGATATAAAGATTGCTGTGAAATAATGATCCCACTTTCTTCTGTTATCTGGACTTTGATTTTTCTGGAGGCACCATAGTGGGAAATTGATAGAATATTTGCTCACCTTTGAGATGTCCAATATTTTTGTCAGTTCTTTCATAATGTTGTAAGTTAGGATCCCGGTAACAATACAATTGGATGGAGAATATGGCTTGCTTCTGCATTTTGGGGCATCCATAGAAGTGTGGAAGATTGGGTCCATTGCTCTTTATCTTCCACTATTCTTCTTTTGTGATTTGAACTTTCTTGGTTAGGTGTTAAGGATTCTTGTGGTCCAGTTGTCTAATTTTTTGATTGATGTCTACTGGGCTATACACTTCTTTGTCTTCCAATAATTATTTGGCTTGTTGTATATATTATGATCTGTCCATGATAATCATGGTACAGCCTTTATTTCCTACAGAATAATCATGGTTTGGCCCTTCTTTAGATTTTTGATGGTTGCCTTGTCCTCTGTTTTGAGTTGGTATTGTTTCAGTATTTAATAATCATTATATAGTACAATTGCCTTAAGTTTCCATGGGTCTCTATGGCAAGTCCTGTGATTTTAAAATTTCCACTGATTAGCTTTATCTGTGTTGTCATTGAAGTCTTTCTGTAGTAGACATGTTGGACATGTTGACAATTCTTTTGGGCTTAGGTACCTATTTGCTTCTAGACATTTACAAGGAAATGTGACTATCATTTGTTGAAATTATTGTGGAAAGTACATAACTATATATGTATATATAGTATATATATATATATGAGAAGCCTCTCTATATAATTTTTGTTGTCGTATTTTTTTCATTGGTTTTATTATTATTATTAACTAAAGGCAATATTTAAAAAAGCTGTTGTATAGTATACTATGAAAACTGATGGCTTAGAAGGTGAAAATCCTTGTTTTCTTGTATTGAAAGTTTTCTACTTTTACATTATTAAAATATCAAAAGTAAAGAATAATCATGGATAAATAATAAAGCATAAGTTGTAACTTAGCACAAGTCACAACACAAATACGCTTTGCTGCTGTCATTATGGATAGGAACAAATTTTGAGAGCAAAGAATCAATCTGGAAATATGCATATATCTCATTTTAAAATGCTCATTCTTAGAATATTTTGAATGAATATATGAGAAGGAAGTCTAAGACACAAGCAGAGTTACTCCAACAGGTCTTGCACTGACAATTCAGGCACTCACATTCTATAGCATACATATATAACAAAAGATATACAGTCTTTGCACACACAAGTGTAATGTATAAAGTCCATATTAAATGTTGCTTCGTGCCATGAGGTATATAAATTTGATAAATATAATTTGAAATTCATATAAACTGGACAGTATTTATGTAAAACTAAGTCTGGCAATTTTAATTCAGATTTGAATAGATATGTCAACAAATATTCAAATATTAAATAAGAAACATAATACTCATGTTATTTTTAATGTTTTACCATGCTTTATGTAAAAACCAAAGATATATAAGTGGTTATTAAGCATATCATAATTACATGTCGAGTAGCCTTATTTTAACCTTTGGTACTGATCTAGAAAAGATACTTTTTTTGTGGAATTATATTTTATTTATAATTGATTTATAAAACCCGTTTTATATTAGCATATTGAGTGAAAAATTTGAATATTTTAATGAATGTTCATTTCAGTGAACTATTACACTGATATCATTGTCTTATATTCATTGTTTGCCACCTCTGAAGACTTGTCATTCTTAATGTCATGATTAAGATAAAATGATAACATTTGTCATATTTGCTATTCCAATAAAACATATGTATTCTTCATTAAATTTATTTTAAATATCACAAATATTTATCTAAGAATATTTGGTAGAATATATACTTACAATTTCTTACTATACTACATTGTAATAATTTATAATATAAATTTAAGTTTATTAATTTTATTTATAAAATAAAAAGAATATGAAAACATGCTACATTTTCAAAATATTTATAAGTTTTATTTAGAAAATATTTTTCTTCAGTCTTCCTGTCTCCAGGACATTGATATTATTTTTTTTTACATTACATTCCAGTTGTGAAGCTACTTTATTAGAATGCAACATTTCCTATAGAAAGTAAAACCCAACAAACACCAGATGGCACTTAAAGGTCACATATTGGCCAATATATAAACACAGCAAAATTCTAATCTGAATTTTATATTTTTAAAATGAAATGACCACGGAACATGGTTAGTATCTAAGACCCCAATTTGTGTTAAATGTTTATAGCAATCTAATATATAATTATTTGAAAATAGAAGAACATGAAGACATGCCTTTTAACTTTTTAGAAGAAAGGTGGCTAGAGATATTTCCATAAACAAAACAAAAAAATCATAGTACAAAGCATTTCCTTTTTCCCCTCGATTTACCAAAAAAATGTTTGAGAAAATGTGCACATCTCTAAATAAGGGGAAGCCAGCTATTAAATTCCACAGAAAGTTTCAGTGTAATATATCAAGAACAAAGTATACCCTTAATCTTCACCAAGGCACTAAATAAACTAAAATCAAGTCCATAGACTTTCAATTTCTTTCCAGTTATTTTTAAACTTACCTACTAGCAAAGGAGAAAGGAAGAGGACAAACAATGTAAAGGCCAAAGCTGACAAATGTTTCAGAATTATCTCCGAATAACTAATATGACCAACTTTATGCAGTGTTAATTTTGTTATTTTATTGGTAGAAGAAATAAAATAATAAACTGCCTAACTTAGTTGATTGTCATATAATTCTGAAAAATGTTTGCTTGAACTCTTATTATCATTCTAAATAACCTCAGAGCTGAACATGATTTTTTTACTCCCTTTTACCACTTTACAATTAAGGTTTACAGTTAAGGCTCATAAAAACAAAGCTCAACTTTGGCTCATACTTAAATTAGATGTGCATTTGTTTATTTTTTTTCAAAACTGTGACTAGCAAAAAGATAAAATACTAAAAGTAAAACTGTGAATAAAAATGTAGTCAATATCGTAGTTATAGAATTGTGACAAAAGGTTATGGCATACAAATAGTTTGTTGTAGACAATGATCTTATCTTGAGCCCACGTTGTGTTCAAATATCAAGTTATTGGGTGTTTTTCCATCATTAATAAATCAGGTTTTTTTCCTCCCAAAAAATATTGTTATCTGTGGTTTTTGAAACTGATACACAGTTGGTTAGACTTTCAAACTTCTTATTGAATGCATTACTCTCTCTCTTCTCCTCCCTCCCTATTTCCATTTCTCATTACCATTTCTATCATTTCTTTCTTGCTAATCTATCACTATGAACCACCATATTAGAAATTAAAGTTAGAGAGAAGATTTTTTTAAAAAAAAGTTAGAAAGAAAATGAAACAAAATCCACCCCAAAACCATTTTTTCATTTCCCTTATATCCACAAGGCTATTATAAATAATGCTTCTGAAATATCATGAAAATTATTTTACAGATATTTTGAAGCATCACACAGCCAGCCAGATGTTCAGATTGTATTTGGTTTTTTTATCCACCTATTGAGTCCTTCCCAAGGCCTGGTATAGGGAGATATTGATCTTTGATTCTGTTAGAGGTATCATCACAGGATGTAAGTTGTTCCAAGTAAAGCTACCTTTTTGCAATTGGCTGAATTTGTCAGTGCCAATGGTGTTCAAGTGGTGTGCCAGTTGTTTTGGGACTGCATCCAAGGTGCCTATTACTGTTGGTACTACCTTGACTTTTTTTTTTATGCCACAGTCATTCGGTTTCTATTTGCAGGTATTTGTATTTTGTTATCTTTTCCAGTTCTTTCTCTTCTCTTCTGCTTTCTCCAGGTTCCTTATCCAGACTTTATTGTCTTATTAACAATTATTAAGTCCAGCATGTTACGTGGCAAGTGCCTACATGTTTGAATTCCAGCCACAGAGGACTTTAGCTTCTTCATTTCTGTTTTATGGTCCCACCAGTTACTGCTTGCTGGCAAATTATATTTCTTGTAGATCTTCCAGTGTGTCATTGCTTGCTACTTTGTCATGCCATTGTTTATAGTGAGTCTGTGCAATCTTCTTGCAGGAGCTAACCAGGTGATCCATTGTTTTCAAAAATACTTTGCCTGTGATACATCATTTTACCTAGTTAAACGAGAGTATTAGTAGTATATACATAAATACCATGGTATGATTTGTATTTTGAAAAGTGGGATGATAAACTGAAATTAAAAATTAGTAAATCTATCTGTTGCAATTATTTAATACAAATTACATTTGGCATTTCTAGACAATGCTATTGTTTATAGAGAATGCAGTCTCCATCCTGATGTTCTTAAAAGTGGTGTATGTTGGGATCAAATGATAAGTGATATAATACTTAGATTCACAATTATACAAAAGTGACAAATAGGTGACTTTGTCGCTTATAATTTCTGTAAATTTTTTATTAATGCTGGGGAGGTTTCTATACCATCTCATAAATAGATCAATCTGAAGAATTTTCAAAACAATCTAATAATTATGATAAATCAACATGTATTTATCAATAATATTTTTTAAGACTAATATTATCTCATTCTCTGATTGGGTAACAGTTTTAGTAGATAATGAGAATACTGTAGATGTAAGATTTCAGAAAAATAATTCACAAAATATTTTATGACATTTTAAGTAAAATAGTTTATTAGGGGCTACATGGCATGAAAATAAAGTATGGCCAAAGCCAGGCTGAAAGTGATACTCAAAATATATTTGTGAATCATTGCTCATCAAAATAGAGATATCAGATGGGTTGCCCATTATATTCAATTCTGGAAGCTGTGCTTTTCACATTTTTTTAATTAATTATTGGACAGGAATATTTATTAAATTTGACAACAACACAAAACTTAGCTGGAGGCAGAATAAAATTGAGAATAATATTGATATGAGAGGGAAAAAAGCTACAAACTTTATAGAGAAAACAGCTAAGTTCTTCACTTAGGAAAGAATATAATTTCACAGATATATTATATGGAATGCTTCCTTTGTATAGTACCTCTGAAAAAGAATAGTAGTCATAAAAAATAACGGGTTTTTTTGAAAACTGAATATTGTATTTATTTAAAACATAACCAAACGTTTTATAACCAGTTATGGGTGGCTTCCAATCAAAAATTAGAACAGCATAAAAATCATATTAAAACTATAAAACTAAACGCATTCAAAACAATTTGAGTTGGAAATACGATGTAATTGGAAAAAATGCAATGTTAAGGAATATAGTTAAGAAACATAGTTTCCAAATAAGCAGAAATAATACTTTCCCTTTATTCTGCATTGGTCATATTCCATCACAAGTATTTTCATAAAAGGAAGAAATTACAAACAGAAGGAACTTTGTAAAAAAAGAAAAAAAAGCCATTATTGTATTCAATATGTACCATCGACATTTGCAGAAAAACTCAGTTGAAAAATCATTGTCTTCCAGTTTGAAAATCAATTATTTTCACAATATTCTTAGACTGATGTCTGAATTTGATACCTATTTAAGATACATCAACATTCAGAAGATAAACAACTGAAAATAAATTACATGCAAAAATGTTTTTCTGCTTATTACAATTTAAAAGAAAGAGAGTTGTTCAGCAACAGTCTCAATAATATAAAAATACATTTTCCCCTTTTCCCTCATATCCCGTCCAAATGAAGATCTGGAAAAACAATTAAGATATCAGCCCAAAGTCCAAGGAATGTCTTTAGCTCTGTCCTTGAGCAGCATTTTGCAGTGTCATGTTACAAATAAATTTTGAATCTATTCATTGTAGTATTTAAAACATACAGTGATAAATAATCTGTACTTGCATGACAGCATATCTAACACTTAATCCCGGTTTATAGAAAAGAGAAAATATACAAAGACATATATCTTGCATTAACACTTCCCTATTGTTCAACTACTTCTAGATAAAGAAAAGCCATTTGACTTTTCATTAAAATATTGTCAACTTCATTTCACATAAAATGTTGGAGGAAGTCTTATTTGAGGACCATCAGCTTTTTAATGTGATAAAAAAGCAATGAGCAAAATCATCTAATAGAGTTTGTGCCAATCTTTCTTATAGTTAGAATAGCTGTTATGCCAGCATATAATTTATGTAACTATATTAAAGATTAACATTTTCATAATTGCTTAAGTTAGTCTAAATTTCCAAAATGCTTTCATCTAATCTGTTCCAAAAAAAACCCTGCTCAATGCTATTCATATTTTCAACAGGTTGGCTTGAGAAAATCACATCCTTATCTGCACATGCAGAAGTAAGTACGACCTGACTGTCATGTTAAAGTCAAAATTGTTGGTCTTTTCCTTTCTGTGTCAAGTGCTATCTGGCAGAATTATATTATACTATACTCTTTAAGATGGCTTGTTCTCTAGAATCTCCCTCCTCCCTTCATATGCTCAATTTGTTTTGAATGACCCCATTCCAAAGAGTTACATCTTTCTGAGTTGATTAGACCCCAAATCTTACAGCACCCTGTCAGCTTCTTCCCATCAGAATAACTATTAAGCACTAGAATTTGCTGCTCTCCTGAAACTGTGTTTCCCTTTCTGCATTTCATATGTATTCCTTGTGATTTCTACCTATTTTGCCTGAAGCTGCCTTCTGACAATGTGTTGCCACTGATCTCTAGGATTCATTCTTTCCCTTTCCAAGTAAGTTATTTATATTTTCACTCCCTCTTTCCCAACTATGTGGTTTTATGCACATATTATATTAAATCTTTAATATATCAGAAACAAATAGGAATTATGCAGTGACTTTTTTTATACCACCTTTCTTTTTCAGTTATATTTTCACAGCTTCTCTATATTTTTAAAGATTCTAGATACACATATCTGGATTTGGTTAGTTCCATGTCTGGTCCTAATAACTGAAGAAGAGGAAAAAGGAGGGGGGGGAAGAATGTGGGGTTTTTTTCTTGGCAGCTAATTAGCACATTTAAACTAGATGCAGAAATTTTTAAGTACTCATTGAATTTATACCATAGTCTTCCAATTCATTATGAGAAAAAAGGTACCCTTCTAGTCTACTGAAGGTTTCAAAAAAGGCTTTTGTTTGTGATGTTTCCTTATATTTCAAAAATAAACTGAGAATGTGAGAATGGTGTGTGTTACCAAAAGTTGGTTTGGCCCAGAAGTAGACATGTCGCTTTCAGAAATATGTCCAGACAGGTTTTGGGTGTGGCATCAGTCAAGGGCAGGAATCGGGCAGTGGAAGTTGTAATGTGTATATCTTATGGCTTTAAGGGGTGCTATTCCATAAATTACTGAGTTTCTGATCCACTAGGTATCAGTTGGGACTGTTGCTATTACACCAACCTTTCTTCTGCTTAGCAATTTACCTGCCTGAGCTCTTTGTCTTCATTTCTGGTTTGGCAGTAATGTTTCCCAGGCTTATGGTCCTAAGGGTCTGAGTTGGCTCAGGCTCATGACCACCATGATAATTATGGGCCTCTCTCAGGTCATTCAGCACCAAACATGGAACAGTAGTCATACATCTGATTTGGTCTTCTAGTTGGAGCAGTGGCAGTGTGCTTTAGAATTGGGAGACTCTTTGTGGTTCACTTCTCATGGTCAGATCATGCCCTGATAATCATTTTATTTTATGGTGTTATTTCCCACTTTAGGAACACATGATCTATTTGATTATTTTGTCCTTGTTGACTGGTAGATCCTGATGAGTTTCAAAGAGAATTGAGACATATTCTTGACCAGGAATGTCAAACTCAATTTCATTGAGAGCCATACCAGGGTTATGTTTGATTTGGGGGTCCAGGG
>JANHFL010001532.1:18788-29969 GCA_032468155.1 Oxyrhabdium leporinum | reverse complement strand
AGGAGAAACGCGATGGAGCTGGAAATAAGGTAGGCAAAGAAATGCTTGGAGAATTGGGGGAAAGTGAGGGCATCTGGAGGGTGAAAGCTCCATGGCATCGGGCTGCAATGGCGAAACGGGCAACAGAGCGGCCAGTGCAAGGGAAGGGGGCTTTTCCTTTTCTCCTGCTCCTTGTAGTTCCCTCACGCAGGGCTCTCCTTTGTAGCGCAGCGGTGCACTCCGCTGAGCCCTATGGTGATCTCCGTGGTGACTAAGCAGGGGCCTGGTCATCAGTCTGCCTGTCCCCATAGCTTGCCTGCTTGCCTCCAGCTGCTGCTGCGGGGGGGGGGGGTCATAAAGGGACAGGCTGCAGCTGCTCCCAGCTCGGTTCTGGCCGCCAAAGAGGTGATGGCTGGAGGTCCTTCGCACCGGCAAAAAGCAGCGCCAGAAGTCTCCAGCCATCAGTTTTTTGCCGGCACTAGAAGCCTCCAGCCACCATTCCTAGTTCTGTTCTGGGAGGCAAAGAGGTGATGGCCGGAGGCCCTTCGCTCTGGCGAAAAGCGGCACCAGAACCCTCCATCCGTCACTTCTTTGCTGGCGCTAGAAGCCTCCAGTCGCCATTCCTGGCTCCATTCTGGGAGGCAAAGAGGTAATGGCTGGAGGCCCTTTGCTCCGGTGAAAAGCAGTGCCAGAAGCCTCCAGCCACCACGTCTTTGCCTTCTTTTTTCCCGACTAACCTTCAGCATCGCCGTCTCTACAACATTGGTTATGTGACTGGGTGGGCGTGGCCAATTCTACGTCACTCACAGCAAGGTGCTACCGCCCCATCTTGCCATGAGTGATGTTGAGTTGGCCATGCCCACTTAGTCACATGACCCCCCTCACCAAGCCACGCCGATAGAACCGATGGTGAAAAAAAATAGATTTCACCACTGGGTGACACTAATAAGTTATTTCAGTCATTGGCTTCAACAACTTCACTTTTGAATGAGTTTGGTTGCTATGCTTACACACCAAGAAAGACAGGAAACATAAACATGTAATAAATACATAAATAAAGGTATAGTAATTTCATAGGAGAGGTCCTTGATAAAAGCATTGCGGAACTGCCTCTTTGTGTTTCAAACAACATCCCATCCCATCCCATTTCTACAGGGCCAGGTAGAGTGGCTTTCCGATTTCTTTTAAGAGGATATATATGCTGTTGTCAATCTTACTAATGAAAAATGGCCAATCAAAACAGGCTGGCAGCATTTCAATGTCTCATAGAGCCAGAGGACTGTGTTTGTGAAGCAGATGAAGTGTGATGTGAACAACTATAATGAGTATAAATATCAGACATAAGATTTATTCGACTGCTAAAAAAAAAGAATCAATGTAATGAAATCCTACAGGGTAGAAGAAAAATACAGAATAAAATAGATCATTATTTGTTTGTTATACTACAAGGTTGGGCTTTATATAGAATGCATGAAGAATTTAATCTTCACATATTCCAATCTATACTGATCTGATATGCTAAATGCCAGTTATTCTATAGTTCCCTGAAAGCTGTGTGTCATTGAGCTGTTGTTCAAAAAGCATATTAGGTTTTGTTTACAAATGCCTACTTTGAACTGAAAATACATGAATTCATGTTTTGATATGGTACATCTATAGAAAAAATATTGAATTCTGTACTTAGACGTGTTGGAGTATTATTGTATTTAATAATTGCCAGTTGATATAGAACGCAATATGGGCTGCTTAGTTTTTTGTGGACTTAATATTCTCATCCAAATACTGGCATGTCTTTCTTATCTGATTTTGAGATCTTTTATTGAAATCATAGCATCCTCTATCTACTGCCAAAACAAAGTGTTTAATCATTTTAGTGCAGTGATCCAGAAGTTTAATATTGTGCTCTAATTAAGATGTAAGAAAAGCAGACACATTCATTTCATTACCAGAATATATATGGTAATACCAACAGGTAACCAAATTATCACAGGATTCACACTGCTGCAGTCATAGTCAGAATTTATGTCTCTTTAGTTTTGTTGAAGCTAAGCTAATTAGCAGAAAATAGGACTGAAATTGCAAGACACATTCTTAATAAAAGTATGTTGAAATACTTTATATTCTCCTTGAAAATATTTTAGTTGTACATTTACATTTAGCAGATTTGTGACACATGAAAATATTAATGTGCTATTATGATGGATGAGATTGCATGATGGCATCAGTCAAAGGATGCAAAAGTCCCACCAAAAATTTCTTTTCTTCTCAGATTGTATACTTTTTTGATGTCTATGGAGATTTTCAGTCATCCAGGTCATGGCTGTCCAAAAGGTTTTTTCAAGAGGCAACTGGACTTTCTGGTTTTTCTTTGAAGACATTTTGCTTCACGTTCAAGAAGCTTCTTCAGCTCTGACTGAATGGTGGGGAATGGAATATTTTATACTCCTATACTTTTTGACTTTTAATTTAAAAGTGTTTTCAGAAATAAGTAGTTTCTTACAAAAGTTATATTTTGTTTCCTTTATCCTTATTTCTAAAAACTATTTTATTGTTACGATTTCTAATCCCAATTTTATTTTACCATTTATTCTGTTTTATCTATGTCTTCTGTTCAATGATGCTACCATCTGTGTTTCTAAATTCTGTTGTTTCAATGTACTTTTTTTTAATTACTTACGGTATTCTGCTTTATGTTTCCCTAGTTCCAGCCCTTTATATCACTAAGACTCTCTAGTTTACATTTAGCTGTCCTTAGATTACCTTATTCCACAGAACAGACACTATCCTACACATCATTGCAGCCTGCTGATAATTATTTGCTGTTGATGAAAGTTTGCTTTCTGATGATTCCAGCAAGCTGTTAAGTGTTGTTCTGAGATGTTTTAATATCAAGTGGCTGCCACTCTGGTCCACCTTATTTGGATCTGGTCTGGTTAGTCATTGCTTATCAGTGAGTGCTACATTCCTGGACCACTAGATCTCTCCCAAAGCTGTCTTGGACACATCCATGACAGCCACTTTCTGCTTCTTCCAGCTATTCCATTGTCTCTCGTGACATTCTCCAACACTACTGAGTTCACCAATGCTGCTGAATTTTGTTTAGTTTTTCTACAGGGTTATCAGGTTGTAAGTTTAATTTTTCTCCATTTTTACTCTCCAATTTCCTTCTTTCTTCCTTTGAATTTCTTTACCTGACACCACCATTCTTCATACTGTGGTTTTTAAAGAACTTATTTTCTCAACGTGGTAAGGGCAGGTTTCTCAAATGGAATGGGGAAAAGAGGGTACAGCCATTTCAGTTGCTGTACAATTTTCTGTCTATCTTTCTGTCTATCTTTTAGTTGTTATTGTTCAGTTGCTAAGTTATAGCCAACTCTTTGCAACCCCAAATGGACTGCAGCAAGCCAGGCTCTCTTGTTTTACCCTGTCTCCTGGAGTTTGCCAAATTCATGTTTATTGTGTCAATGACATAATCTAACCATTTCCTCTTATCCCATCCCCTTCTTTTTTGGCTTTTGAATTTTACCAACATCAGGGTCTTTTCCAATGATTCCTCTTTCCTCATTAGGTGGCCAAAATATTTGAGTTTCAGTTTTGGTATCTGTCCTTCCATAATAGACAGGAATTTCCTTTAGGATTGTTTATTTGATCTTCTTGCAGTTCAAGGGACTCTCAGGAATCTTCTCCAACCCCACAATTCTAAAGTATCAATTCTTTAGTGCCTAGTCTTTCTTAGGATCCAATTCTCACAACCATATATTAATGAGAAAGCCATAGGTTGGACTATACAGACCTTTTTCAGCAAGGTGATGCCTCTGCTTTTTAATATGCTGTCTAGGTTTGGCATAGCTTTCTTCCCAAGAAGCAAGCGTATTTTAATTTCATTGCTGCAGTCACCATTTGCAGTGATCTTGGAGCCCCAGAAAATGAAATCATCATTGCTTCCATTTCTTCCCCTTGTATTTGCCAGGAAGTAATGGCACTAGATGCCATGAGCCTCTGTTTTGTTTTGTTTTGTTTTTTAATGTTGAGATTCAAGCCAACTTCTTTCATCCTTATCAAGAGGCTCTTTAGTTCTTCACTTTTTGCCATGAGAGTACAATCATCTGCATATCTGAGGTTATTAATATTTCTGCTGGCAATCTTCATTCTGGCTTGTGATTTATCCACACTGACATTTTGCATGAATCTATCTTCTATACATCTATTTCATACAGGAATAATGAGATTAATAACATTTTTAAAGCAAGTTATGTTTATTGAAGTGATGTTTCTTTTGCAAGCACCACAATATTTCCATTGTCAACAAAGTAATTATATACATCCCCTGTGCCTATCAAATAGAATCATTTATCTAGAATGATAAATATGTCAATTATGGAAATAATATCAGAGCAGATTCACTAGTTCTCCAGACATTCTTGTTACTTTTACTTGTTTGAAAAGAAGACAGGTTGACTGATGACTTGGAATTAATTGAAGTGCAGTGATTGATAAGCATTAAAAGTACTAATATGGTGTTATCTGAGATGTCAGTAGAGTGGATAATTTCTTTTCACTACTTTGAGAGAAGATTCAGCTTTTGTTCTTGCATTTTTAAAAATAAAACAAGAATTTGCAGTTGTTCTTGTTCTTGTTAAATTTATTTGCTGCTTATCTCCCTATGGGGCTACTCTAGAGGGCTACAACCACAAAAAATATGAAGAAATAAAAAGGAAATGTAAACAAAGTGAAAATAAAATAGAGCAATAACCAAGGAAAAGAAAACAAAGAAAAAGAAAGCAAAGAAAATACATCAATATGATTAGTTAAAAAAAAATAAAAAGGTGGATGAGTGGGGAGCAGAAAACAGGAGGAGAGGTAGAGTCTGCCAGCAATCTGTTGGATGGTCAGGCTGACCTGCAGAGCCAGGTCCTTGGGTTCTTATGGAATAATAGGAGGTTGGAGGAAGATCTTGACGTGGCATAATGTTCCAAAGGATACATGCTTTGGCAGAGAATGCTCTTCTTCTGGATTTCAACAATTGGAGTTCTTTAACCAATGTGATCTGCAGTAGGCCACCTCTGCTGGACTGCATAGAAAGGGCTGGACTTAGCAGGACAATAAGGTTCATCAGTTAACCTAGATGTATGCCATTAATGGCTTTAAATGTCCTAACCAACACCTTGAAATGTACTCAGAAGCAGACTTATAGCAAGTATAGTTTGCAAACAGTGGTGTAATGTGAGGCATCCTACAGGCTCCAAAGACTGCTCTTGCTACCTTACTTTGCACCAACTGAAGCTTCTGAGACCCAATTAAAGCTTCCAAATGGATTTAATGGTAGCCCCAATGTAGAACACATTGCAGTAGTCCAGATGAAAGATGATTAGGGATTGAGTAACTGAATACAGAGTCAAGATCGAGGAAATAAGTGCAGCTGGTGCATAAACCAAAGCTGTGCAAAAGCTCTCCTAGTCAACGCCCTCTACCTACTTCTTGAGTCCAGGAGAGCCCTAAGTTGTGAACTGGTTCTAAATGGTGAAGTGCAATCCCATCCAGGATCAGAAATGACAAAATCCTAGATCCTGAAGTCTGTGCACCCAAAGCCAGTCAGTCCTGCAGGGTTCAGTCTATTGTGTCCTACCCAGGACCCCACAGCCTTCAGGCATTGCAAGAGGACAGAGATAGCATCACTTGCGACAACATTTGTAAAAATGTAGAGGTGAGTATCATCAGCATATTGATGATATCTCAACCCATGGGGACAACAGTTGATCTCATATAGGAGAGTAGAGAGAATTGAGCCTCGTGAGATGTATTGGTTAATGGTATCAAAGCCTGCTGAGAGGTCAAGAAGAGTGAGATCCATCTCCATCTCGCTCCTGCCAGAGATTATCCACAACTGTGACCAAGGCTGTCGCTATCCAATAACCGGGCCTGAATACAGATTGACAGGGGTCTAGGTAATCCATTTCATCCTGGACTCCCTTGAGCTGCCAAGCAACTGCCTTTTCTATTATTTTATCTTAAAAAAAAGGAAGATGGGAAAATGGATAAAAATTGTCCAGGCAGGTGGGTCGAATGATGGTTTCTTAAGGAGAGGACAAAGCAGAGCCTCTTAAAAAGGCCAAGGAATATCCCCTTTCACAGTGAGAAATTTATCACTGCATGAACCCACCATCCTAATCATCATCCTGGAGGCTTCATCAGCCAGGATCTAAAGGACAGATTGCTCTATTAACAGTGCATAGCACCCTGTCCACTTCTTTAGGGGCAACAGGATCAAACTGATCCCAATTACTAAGCAAGATGACTCCTTAGGCATCTCATAAGTACCTGCACCATGTAAAGGTTCCAACTGGGAACAAACCTGATGAGTT
This sequence comes from Oxyrhabdium leporinum, assembly GCA_032468155.1. Taxonomy (NCBI): domain Eukaryota; kingdom Metazoa; phylum Chordata; class Lepidosauria; order Squamata; family Cyclocoridae; genus Oxyrhabdium; species Oxyrhabdium leporinum. The sequence goes on along the minus strand of JANHFL010001532.1, from coordinate 23,628 downwards.
CAACAATATCTTCTGCTCGGTCCTGGAGATGAATGTCCAAGGCCCCTGGCCTTGGAGGCATCAGGTGATTTAGAACAGTGCCAAGGAGCAACACTGCAGATGCAATAAGAGCAAAAGGGGGCGGGTTGGTCACTTTTATAGGCCTTAATAGTGGCTAAAGCATGTACAAGCAGACTCATACTTTTTCCACCGATGCTCTAGATGTCTCTTAATTCATTACATTCATACAGCAAATCTTCTGGAATATCCCTCAGTTCCCTCTGGAATCCAACTGGGTCCACCAGGCCAAACCACTCGAATTAGTTCAGCCTCTCTGCAGTGGGAGTTGCTGTAAGATAGTCTCAGGGATATTAGGGAATCATCTGACCATAACAAGGCAGATAGTTTAGATTCTCATCAGATTACATTGACATTGTTCAACATGAATATTATCAACCAGAATATTAGACCTGTTGTGTGGCCACTGTTCTGAGTTGGACCTGTGAAAATCTGGGATAGTTAGTTATATGAGTAAATAGGCACATACAAAACACACACATACGCATGCATACATAAAATGCTACTTATTTGTAGAATTTGTAGAATTCTCAATTTTTTTCTTTTTGCTGGCCACTCACTTACTGATAAAATTGTACAAACATACTATGGAACAGGAAAAAAAATATTGCATGTCTAAAAACTGTCATACCCAATGCTTGCTTCTCTGACTGTTTGAATTAATCTAGGAAGAAATATTTCTTGATTTTCATTTCATTATATTTTATAGGTCTGGTGAGGCAACTGTAATTTATCTTAGTGAAGTGCATCACATTGTGGACACAACATTATTGGCCTCATAAAGATATCTGGCATCACTCCAATCACTTTATCATTTCTTGAAAGAACTACTTGAAGAAGTTTGTGCTGATGTGCAGGACATATGCAGAAGTCTCTTCTGGGTATTGGATATACTGGAACACGCAGTGGGTAATGCAAAAGAAGAAGTTGTGAAGTTTGCCATTTAGAAGGAGTAAACTCTCTTACTTTGGAAAAAGTTTTGAATGGTGCATAGCTGAAATGTGGCACAGTCCTGAAGCTTACAAACTCAGAAAATAATATGCTAAGAATATGCATTTCAACATCTTCAAGTATAGAGCTACTGTCTGTACTGGGGATTCTTTCATCATCCATAGTACACAAAGCAACTACATTATCTCTAGAAAAACACCTATATCTAGGGATTAAAAAAAATGAATAAACAGTACTAGAGAGTAAGAGATTCAAGATTTAAGAAAAAAGTGTGTGTGTGGGGGGGGGTATAACAGAATTTTTGATCAGGAAATCTGATCAATGCTCAAAATATCATAATTTAATACTTTTAAAAAGTACTTCTTTTTTCCTTCATTCTTTCCCAGATCTATTTTTGTCACGAATTTTATAATTCTCATTCGTATTTGTAATCGGTGAAAGAATTATTTATTTAAAACTTGAAATCAATATTTTAAAGGCACACAAACAAATATATGCAGATATTTCATGAAAATATAAAGCAAAATATAACCCTTATTAGTTTAGATTGTTGTATGGATAATTGTTGTTCTTATCCTTGATAATAAAGATAAAACAGGGTTTTTTTCCCAGAACCTACCCTACATACTGGCCAGCACAAGACAAAAGTCCTTGATGAAAGTTCTTTGAATCATTTTTTTCTAATACAGACAAATAGACTAATTTAGAGAGGGAAGAACTAATGCATTTAGATCAGTGTCAATCATTTGCAGCTAGCAAGCTTACACTTGTAGAAGTAAAAACAAAGGTCACTGTCTAAACATAACAAAATAAATTATTGACCTGTTCAGGTCCCCACATCTTCAATCTGGCAGATGCATTAAACACTCATTCACAAAGAGCTTGATTTATTATCAAAAATAGCAGGCTAATTCAAAATAAACACGACATGTGAATATGCACCAAAGCTAGAACTATCTGGTTCTTAAAGGGCTGCTTCACTTCAATGAAGGCTTGAGCAAAGTACCTCTTTGGAGTAACTTACAAAAGCAACATTTAACAGCTTGGATGCTTTGTTTTTTTCTTGAATCATCTGTCATGTTCAATAGCTAGATAATGCTTTGGACATGTACAGAAGCATCTTCTGGTTCTTGCAGTAGTCAGTTACTAGGCAAAAATGATATGAAATGTCTTATGAAAAAAGGAGAACCTTCAGCTTTGTTTGGCATATTGGGTTCTTTTGCAGCATAAGCTCCTTGAACAGGTCTAGCTGACCTATAAAATTTCATGTATTTTTTATTATTTCATTAAATGTAAATCATAATAAGTATAGAATACCTATTACAATCAATAAATACAATTCATGTCTTTATCTTCCCCAATTTCAGATTTTCTGGAAGAGATATGGTTGTACTTATTAACTTGTGCTATAATCCTTATATCACTTATTTTTCTTGCTGTAATCAACAAAACTATTTCATAGTGTATTGTTTTTAGTTTAAAACTAGTATGAATTTAATGCTTTCTGGTAAAGCTGATTATAGTTGATAGACAATACCTTCAATTTTACAGGATTCCTGTACATGGAATGAATGCATTATATATATATTTTTCAATAAACTAACCCTGCATGTGTTTAAGTAAGGCTACATTAAACTTTGAAGGGAATGATTCAATTTGAATATTATGGGATGAATCATCCATTCAAATTGCATACTTGAATCAAATATTCAAAATATTTCCAAAATGTCAGTGTCAATAGATTGGAATGCAACTGACAGTTACAGTAGACTTTCTTGCTTTAGGGTTTTTAAAAATGTCATATGTTTCCTAAATAGCATGTTGAATGCTATTCAGTCTGATGCATACATCTTCAAGCACTGCATTGTCATTCACGTTATACTGTCTATCCATAAGTTTTTCTTGTTTGGGAAAAAAAAGAGGTGGCTTACAAGAGCTTTTTACAATATAGTATGCAATTATCATTAAAGTGATACTCTATCTCTAGCATCTTCCAATGTCACTGGTGCCTAATTTAGGTGACTGCTTGGTTTCACCACTCAATGGCACTCCTGCTGTTCACCCATCCCTCCTGGAGTATCCCACCACCACACTGAGGAATTTTCCCAAGTCAGTGTCTAGTAAAAGCTCTCTTTTCTTAGATGAAATTTCAGATCAGTCTGAACTGAATTTTGTTGCTTTAAATATTGAACCTCAAATTTGCATTGATATCTGAATGATTTCTGGATAATTTATATATGCCTGTACAAAGAAATGACTTTGATTTTCTATCAAAGTATATATCACTTTGGGTTAAGATGATTATCTTGTGAACCACATAAAACATTTTTCCTTCAAAATAACTTTGTCCCTTGCCTTTCTTGTCAAGCAACTGTTTTGATGGAATTAGATGATATATTAAAAGTGATATTTTCCCTTTTTATACAACATCCCAATTCTGTGAATGAACATCAAGGGATGATTATGAATAGATCTTCCCTTGGGATTTTTCACTGTAATGCATACAACATTCCATGATAATAGAAAGGGTGATATGTTATTACCATTCCTTTATTTACATCCACTTTTTGAAATATATAGAAAAATGTTTGTGGGATAAATAACTACAAATATTTGGAGAAACTTGGGATGCCATGAAAATCAGAAATGGCTGGACAACAAGATAGATTTCTGGCTAAAATTCAATTTAATCTAGAAATGTGTGAAATTTTAATAGCTTATCCTATCTCGAATATAGATTTTAACAAAGTTTTAAAGGTTTTCCTAAGATTATTTTTGTCATGTAAAGCAGTTTGTAGCCGGCATGTATAATTTGGGAGGAAAGTATTGGTAAATATATGATAAACCAAATGAATTCTTAGAAATCATTCACAGCTTACCAAAACAAAGAAAAGGATATTTCTAACCCTAACTATGACCTTGTTATTTGATAACATGATATGAGTCGAATTCAAAGCTAAGATGACACCTATAATGAGAGGAGATTTCTTAATTCTTAAATAGGAAGACCTTCAAAAATTGATGAGAAATGTCTTGAAATATTGTATAGGTATTCCAGAGACTGGAGTATGTTTTTACCTATATTTTTTTTTTTTATATATACCTATATAAATTTTCTTGAGGATATATACATTAAGAAAGATGTTTTATAATACAGGAGAGAAAATAGCAATATCTGTTTATAAAAATCTGTGGACATGATTCACAAACTGTTAAAGTACATAGTGAATAGTACAAAATAATATAAATTAAGCTGAAACCATTAAAACTCTTTGAAATGAGTTATTCAGAGGACACAATCTCATAGTTGACATATGGGGCTAAAATTTTGAGTTTATGTATCCTAGATGCTTTAGAAGTTGTTCAGAATAAATTCATGAGCTCAATCCTAGTCTTACTCCCATGTGTACCAGAGTAATTTTGAGATTAGAAGTGTGCCTTACATAAATTAATATAAGGGTAGAGAAAGCAATAATATTATGTTACAGGAGGCTAAGTCTCATGCCCAACCCTTATTTGGCAAAACAATGCCTCCATGAACAAGTCACCTGTAGTGGATGGGTATTTATTTATTTATTTAGTGTATGCCAAATACATGGATTATAATCATTTAAATGTTAATGTCCAGCCTGCCCAGCTATTCAAGCATGGTATGTGTTGAAAAAAAATCAGACATTGGGCCAGTGTAAGCTCTTGATGGACATTTGGACACAATGTGATGAATATTTTGTCAAGGAGCACCACAATCACACTGAGGGGTAGAGACAAGACCCCACTTAAACAATGAGTCCTGGCAGACACCATGTTGGGTATGGATCCTGTTCAGAGTTGA
>JANHFL010001532.1:3358-18688 GCA_032468155.1 Oxyrhabdium leporinum | reverse complement strand
ACTCTCTCTCCTCCCTTGATCTTTTGCAGGTTTTTGGAAACCCCATGGGTCCTGGAGGAAACACCGCTGGCAATCCCTATTCTTACTTTAAAGGCATGTTTTTCCTTGCATAACAGCTCATTTTTACAAAATAGACTTACTACACAAAATGAAGGGATATTAGTATTAACATTACATTGTTATGCATTAGCTTGCCCATTTTTTTTTTTCTTTGTTATTTTTTTTAAGTTTTCCAACTTTAGTATCTTCCAGCTATATTGTAACTGGTGCCTATAATACTTACTGGAAAACTGCCAAACCCAGGTAAGAACTATTGAAAAATGTGACTCCCAAGAGGTAGTTAGAATTAGAGACATTGATTTGAGAAAAATGTCATTTCTCCTTTTCTTTTCTTCTTCTGCCCTTACATAAGTGATCTGATTACTTTCTAATACTGTTGCCTGACTATTTTTCAGGCTGTTGATCCATAAGGAAAACTACTGCAGGGACTTTGGTACCAGGACAATTATTGAATTATTGTTGAAAGCTAAGAGGTTGTTTACACTTCAGATTCCAGGAAGCTCAGATAAAAAAATATTATTTCTGCTACAATATTGCAGCTAATTGCTACTCTATATTTTGTTAAAAAAAAAAATGTGACACAGTTTCACTTTAAAAACTAAAACCTGAAAAAGTTGGTTATACCAGTGTAACAGCTAACTGCTTATATAAGTTACAGTTTCATGATTCAGCATCTAACCTATGATCATAACATTGAACCCTACGCTATTTGTACCATGGGTAGTAATCTTCTAGCTAGCTAATAACCAAAGATAACACCAATAAATGAAACTGCTATGATTTTAAGCTACAGCTACAACCTTACTAATTTACTACATAGTTCCTTTTTTCCAGATGATGTATGCATTTAGAAAAATGTCCAGTAGGAAAAAGTACAAAAAATTACAGAAGCGCGTATGAACATTGACGTGCACATTCACAAAACTTTTGTCACTGTAGTCCTTTGTCTATGTGAAACTCTAGTCCTGCAACAAACAACAACAGAGTCATATCATAGCTTGTAGAGAGTGTTTGTGCTGCAAAGGATTCAGGAGTGTATGATATAATCTCAGACATATGCAGACATGTGGAAATGCAGATAGAGAAAGGACGGTCTTTTTTTATCAGCAAAGAAATTGTCCAATTAATCTTTGGTTTGGATGGGAGGTGGTGGTTTGAAGACTGAATTGCAGAAAAAGAGACTGGATTCAGATGAGTTAAGCTGGAGATATCTAGATCAAGATGTCATATCTAGCAGCAGAAAAACAGTGAGAGAAACTGTTCCACGAGACTTTTTCAGAGATAGCTATTGCTATAGGCATTTTACAAGGAGGGTAAAAAAATACTTTGTTTCAATTACTTGAGAATAGACTGCTGCATTTTTAAGGAGTCTGATCAGTGTGCTATGTATAAATGTTTATATTGACGTAAGGAAATTTACCAGCTTACTCTTGTTTAAAACTTTAAAACTATAAAGCTATAGCTCAGTTGTACTGCCTGTATATTTAAGTTTTAGAAACAAATATTTAGATAAACAAGACACATACAAAGAAACCAAGAGAATTACATCAGAATCTTATACAATGGGGTAAGTGACTAGCCAGCATTATAAATGTAAAATGACCAGTCAGCATTATGTATGTGGGTGTATATATACAAATACAGGTAGTCCTTTATTTATTATCACAATTGAACTCAAAATTTACGTTGCTAAGTGTAACATTTGTTAAGTGAGTTTTCCCCCACTTTACAACCTTTCTTGCTACAATTTGTTAAGTGAATCACTGAAGTTGTTATATTAGTAACATGTTTTTAAGTGAATCTGGTTTCCCTATTGACTTTGCTTGTCAGAAGGTCGCAAAAGGCAATCAAATGACTCTGGGATGCTGCAAGCATCATAAACATGAGCCAGTTACCAAGCATCTGATTTTTATTTTTTTTTAAATAATATTTTTAATATAATAATTCCATCTTCAGTTGAACAGTGTGTTGTCTGGGTACAAGCATCTTTGTTGAACAGTAATCAAAATTTGTAACATCATTCATGACATTGATATTGATTCTACAATATTAAAATAGTAATATTCCACGTATTAATTCTTCAATATTCAAATAATAATATCAACATACTAATCATAATATTTTCTTATCTCTTTTAACATCTTCTTTATTTTGTTTCCCTATTTTCCTCTTTCTAACTTCCATTTTTCTTATTTAACCATTGATAAAATAAATCTCATGTCATCATAATATTAAGTTTGCTCTTTCTCCTTAATTGCAAGTGTTAGTCTGTTCATTTCTGCACATTCTAATATTTTCCTAATCACATTCTCATCTGTAGGTATGTCTTCACTGTTCCAGCTTTGTGCCAATACAATTCTAGCAGCAGTTAATATATGAAGTTGGCTAAAAGCTGGAAGTGCCATCAGATACCTGGGTCATATTATCATATGTGGTGGACTTGCCCAAAAGCAAAAAAATGCTGGACAAAAATACATACGTGGTTGCAAAAAATGATAAAACAGCATATTGACTTGAAGCCAGAAATATTTCTATTGGGATTCTACCCGAAAAATATAGTAAGGAAAATTCATATTTAGTTATTCATATGCCAAGCACATTTTGATAATGTGATTACATGATCAAATGCTGCAATGTTGTAAGTGTGGAAAACTGTTGTAAGTCCCTTTTTTCAGGGACTTACAATGTTACCATTGTAACATCAAATGTTCACTAAATGAACTGTTGTAAATCGAGGACTACCTCTAGTAACTAGTGCGTACACAGATTAGACTATAATTAAACCTATTTTTGGTCTGATTGAAGGATTTGTGGTTCTTAATATTTAAGAGTACCAAGACCAATGCAACTAATTCTGGACTATCACTGTGAAATCAGTGGCTTATGTGTGCAAATGACAAGGTAGGTTGCCATATTCTTTGGAAAGATATGTCTCCCAGAACTCCAAAACATGATTTTAAAGATAATGAAATCTTCTGTACTGTAAGCATTTTCTTTGTTGTATTGTGAAACTAAGTCTTCTTTAACTTTGGCAAGCATATCTCCTTGTGTAAATGATCCAAAAGGACAACAAATAAAGCTCTTAGGGGATGTAAATTAAGCTTTTAGGACTACAGCTCACTGACAATATTTTTTTGTTCACAATTTAAAGAGTTGCTCATTGGGGTGGATTTCTTCCCTCTTACAATCTTATAGGTTGATAGCATTTGAGGATTGCAATATGACATATAGAATAAACACATCATTTTTTTGAGTTAGGAATATTTACCAAGATGAAACAGCTTTGGCAGCAGCAAAACACATGGTTTGGCATAGGAGGAGCAGAGATGAAGTGCTCACTCATTTATTTGGGAAGTTGCAGTTAACAGCCAACTGCGAAAGAAAGAGGAAGAAGGAGGGAGAAGGTAAGTTAGTACACAAAATATCAATCAGATTAAAACATTAGTAAGCAGATGAACAATTAGGAAGACATTTTAATTAGTTTGCAGATAGGCATGTAAGTGTAATGATGGGAAGTGTCCTTTGTTCAGATTTAAGTTCTAGCAAATAAGAAACATGCTTTTTGATAGGCAGTTGACTAGCCTAGTAGGCAAGCTGAGAGGCCTGCCATTTATTGGACTATTATTCATTATATTGCCTAGTCTGTCTCTTCCTTTATTGTTGTGGCAGAGACAGACTTGGAGGGTGACAGGGCTGGTGAATGAGCTATAACTTGGATACTTGACTAACTGGAATTAACATAACATTTTGAAACTGCACTATAATAGCAATGTTTCCTTATCCACAAAACAGTATTTTTCCCTTCTAGAAAGCAATATACATTTGACAAGACCAATTATCAAACTCCTGCCCTAAACTTAGCATATTTGGAGAGACAAGAGTCATTTTCCTGTCCCTCCATAAAAAGAAAACAATGCATTAGCACAGTGATTAAGAGCCATTACCCGACTTCCCATTCTTCTTAACAACAGTGGTATACATTCATTCAGCATTGAGATTTAATTGTGTACCTGCACACAGCAAACAAAAGAAACATATTTTTCTTACCTTTTTAACTTTTAAAAATCATACTGAACATTTTAAAAGCATGAAAGCAAAGTAGTACAGATTTAAAAAAAGATTCCTTCAAATTGTTCAGCAAAGGAAATGCTAATACTTAGCTTCTTCTGCCATCCTATTCAGAAGTAATGAAATTTGGGATAAAGTCTAATTGAATCTTTTTCACTACTACCACTCTTTTAATGTATCCAAGGCTGAAGAAGTTGTTTGATGATACTCAAATTAGGGTTACTGATGTAATAATAATGATCAGAGTTACAACTATAACTAATACCTCACTGCCCAGAGTCTCAAGTATTGCATATGGAATGAATGATGAAAGCTAAATAAATAAATTTATTTTATGAATAAAATGAATAAGAAAACGAAATAACTATAGTTTGGAGCCTCTTGCCAAGACAATCCAGCATCTGAAAGTATTTTATTTGTTGGCATTTGAGAAGAAAATTTACATAGCAATTCTTTTAAGATTATAAAACTCAAAGTGGAATTTTAAATAGCTCAAATTGGTGCCAGGCTCTTTAAAAGATTTAAAAAAAAAAGAATTTTAAGAAATTAAACATGATGTATATAAAATTGCTATTCTGATTCCCAACTTCCATAATCTTGCTAGCATCTTGACAGTGCTGCTGTACACCAACTGGATGTGCTGAACAGTTCACACTGTGACTTCTGTGACTCCTGTGTGTTTTTAGATTGAGTATGTTATTGCACAAACATTTTCAGTATAATAGCAATAGTATAATGACCTTGGGCCAGTCATATCCTCTCATCCCTAGGAAGTTGGCAGTGGCAAACAACTTCTGAAAAATTTTGCTAAGAAAAATGCAGGGACTAATTCAGACAGACACTAGAGCCAAAAACTGACTCGAAGATATGTACATGCACAAGTCCCTGCATGTACACACACACACACACACACACACTGGATATCATTTAAATAAATTTACAGGTATGTTTATATATGTTATACACATATATAAACGTGTGTGTGTGTGTGTGTGTGTGTAACACATATATGTTACACATAGCATGAATACACATAAATATATACACAAGTAAGAATTAGAAGGATCCTGGATGTCATTCAATTCTACATCTATCTAGTACAGGAATCTATTCCTGTTATATACTTAACAAAATAGACATCCAACCTCTGCTTAAATTACATCCACAAAAGAGAGTTCCAATTCCACTGTTGATCAGCTTTGTATTTTTTTCCCTTTCCATTTGTTTCCTTGTAAGTTAAACCCATTGTTTCTTATCTTACTTTTGAAACAACTCTGACTCATTACTCCACCTTCTAGACGCAGCCCATCAAATATTATAAAATAACTATCATATTTCTCTTTACTATCATCTTGACTGCACATTTGTAGACACTTATTTTGTCAATTTAGTTCCAAAACTGTAGTACTCAGAACTGTAAGCAATATACTAGCTGTAGTTTGATCAACATTAAAGAGAGAGGAATTATGACTTTCCTTGATCTTGAAACTATTTTTCTATAAACCTACAACTGCATCTGTCATTTTGTTTTTCAGCTATGTAACTGATCATTCTCAACACCCACAGTTCTTTTTCTCACATATTGGGGTACTGAACTGTTTATTTATTCTGCAACTTTCTGAAAAAATGAAATTGACAGTCATCCAACTGAGGAATTTTTCTGAGGCTTAGTTTACCTGGCTTTCCAAAATATGTGCAAGTAGTGGTAGTTTTTTATGTATTATATTATGTATAGCAACAGAGGCGATACAGTATCTTCTTCACGTACTATGTATGTAATTTTGTTTACTTTTAGGAAAAATGACTGTTAGAGATGCATTATTGTTATAGTTTATCTTATTTGTGCAAATATTCCATGATAACCACAATAATCTCATCATGGTTTCTTTTACAAAACACATATATCTGCAGCCACTTTCTATTTTAATTTTTTTAAGAATGTATTTTAATATTAAACTTAGAAACATTACTGGGAAAATATGATGCACAATATTGGCATTTTCCCCAATATGAGGTATTTTCCAATTTACCTTAATTTTAGTTATGTATTTTTAAGTGAGGAGATGCCATGCACATTCCCACATGCTGTTTTGTGGATTCATAGGATGTGTAAAGGACTACTATGAATGCAAATTCATATTATATAAGTTGAAAATTTTGTATCATGATGCACACCTTGCCACTTATGACAATTGATTTTCCTCACAGGCAGCCATGGTGCAGCCCAGTATTTTGTTTCATAAATGTGTCTGCTCAGAAGAGAAATCAAAAGAAGTGGCCAAAAGGGCTGTACATACTTTGAAAATAGTTTTTAAAAGGTGCTGTAGGCCTTCTTAAGTTTAAACATAGTTCATTCATACTATTTATTAAATATCCATGTCTTTTTTTTTCATACTTTTAAAGCAACATTGAGCAAGAGGATGTGGCTGTTTTCAGAATTGCTTTAATGAGTCATATTAAAATAGCCACAGCAGGTATACTCTTCAGTGGGATTCATATTATCCCCTTATCTTTAAATTAAATTTAGGATGTAATAATAGCTTGATAAAGTTAAAGTTTAATTTTTCACATCAGGGAACATTTAATACTTACAATTTGGTGATTAGTTTTTTTTCCCTCCAAAAGAATTTAATTAGTACTGAACACAATCACATTCAAATACTATTTCTCCATACCATTCATCTGAAATATAATTAATTGCATATTAGTTGGGAAAGAAAAGTTTTCACTATCTTATAATGTGTTAAATGAATGTATTAAATATATGAGGCTATTCCACAAAAAAACATCACTGTCCCCATTTTTTACCCTAATTTTGCTGTTTGCCTTCTGGAAATGATCTGAAAGCTTCTATCTTTCTTCAAGAATTATGAATCAATAACTGAGCAGAACACTGATATTTTAATCTCATTAGCATAGAGAATGGAAGTAAATTGAAACAAGTTAAGCCTGTAGCAATGAGGAAAACTATCTTTAGTTTTTTACACTAACTAGCATAGAAAACCATGGAAGCAAGCAATGATATATCCATTGATAGAACCAAATCAATAATAATTCACAGATTAGCAATGACTTATGACATTATAATAATTTCATCTTTTTTCAAGGATGGTCCTTCTCTTCCTCCAACCGTCCCCCTTTTTCTCTTTATCAGAACTACTACTCTTTGGATCAAGGGAATGAACTAGGATCATGCATAAGTTTGCTCCATCGAGAAGATATGGTAAAATATGCTATGAAAGTTTACTTATGTTCAGTAAAATAGATATATCCAAAGGTTTGAGAAATCTGCGAATTGGGGGGAAATCATTCTGCCTAAGCCACAGTTTGACATTTTAAATGGGCTTGCCTACTTAACTCTTTACTATTTTAGGCAATTTCTTGTTACAGATTTTCTGTATGTTAAGAACTTTCTGAAGGGCAAATTTCATTATGCTGGAGGAATTTCCTTCTACCTTGGATGAAAGAAGTTTATGCAAATTTAAGGATTAACAAATAAACAACCTTTATTTTTTTTGGAAAGCAGCTAAAGGGAAACTAGAATGTTGACTTTGGAATGTTAAAGACTAAGTAAAAGATTAGGCAGACTTGAGAAAATATTTCCTGTGGAGTGTTCAAGATTTTATAAAAGAATATATTAAGTTTTTGAAATTAACTGCAAGAAATCATTCATGGGAAACCAGATAATAAGAAATGACTTTGAAGTTACCAAAGTAAATATGAGATAACTAAATATTAGAACTAAAGGCAAAGAGACCCATTAATGCAATGAAGCAATATTAGTTAACTATAAAAAGTTGTTTGGGAACAAGGTACTTAGAAATTGCTTACAAGATTGTCTGATACTAAAAAGATGGATTTAGAAGATGATACAGAAGAACAGATTTTACTGGATAAAACAGAATCTAAGGCTGATTTGAATGAGGATTTGAAAATGGATTTTAAAACAATCCCAGACTTCAAGAATGATATTGAAAAAGATACTGTGGATTTGAAAAAAAAAATCCAGTCTGTAAGTGTAATATGAAAATGATACCACATTGGCTTTCCATTTTAAACCAGCTGTTGGCTTAATAACTAGAAAAGACATACAAAAAAATAAATTATTTTTTTTTTGGAAATACTAAAGAAGGTGCTAAGTTTTGAAATAATTTAAAATACCCTGAAGGAGGGGAGAGTCATCCTTTATATTTATTTTTTCAATGACCTTGCAATGTCCTTTTCTTGCTTTTTTAAATACTTAAGTAAGTTTGTATTAGTATTTTATCTTTGTACTTGTAAACTAATAAAATTATTACATACCTAAAAAGAAAATGTGGCACTTCTTTGAAGTGAAATTCTAGAAGGTCAACACAAATCAAAAAGAAGAAAAGAAGTTACACTGGAATTTTAATTTATGAGGGCTCTGATTTTGAAGTGTATGTTTAATTAAACTTAGTGCTAAAGAAAACTTTCTTTTCTCTAAAATTTATTTTGATTGTATTTTTATTAAAAAGTTACAAATAGATAAAATTTATGGTAATATAAACTAAAGAAAACAAAAAAATAAAAATAGAGCAAATAAATAATAAAATGAAAAAAATAAGAATAAAAAATATAATTAAGAAAAAAATAAATATATAAAGAATTGATCTTCCTATAACAATTTTAGTAACTAATCCAAGTCTCTTAAAAAAACTGATGATTTCTTCTTCCCATATTTCATTTCTTATCTTTAAACAAATCCTTATAATCTCTTTATTTCAGTCAATTGTCCATTTATCAGGTTTAAGAACATATCTATTTTAACCTTGATCAAATAACCAATTTTATATTCCTTCCTTTTATCAATCTTGATCATTAATCTCTTAAAATAATGTCCTAAACCTTGAATTCATATTCATTTTTTTCTTTATCACTTGTCACAAAATTCTTCAACGTTAACAAGACTCTTTTGTAAATTAAATATAGGAAAATTATGCAGGTCACTTCTGGTTTCTTACATATCCATTTACATATTTACATATCCATTATCATTATTAAGACATTAGCCGGCTTTTTTTATTATGTGTCATTTATACATAGCATTTTTTCTTATATCAGTCTGGTAGTCTTTAAATACATTTTCAAATAGTCTCCATCTTGTCAGGTATAACTTGTTTCTCTTTCATAACATATTTTAAACACAATCTATCTTTGGTAGAAGACACTATTAAAATTAACTTATGAGTTAATTATTCATATCTTCCAATATGTAGAAAATTAAAGTTTCACTATATTCTGTATTATAAGTCTATTTTAACTATAATCTTTAGTTCCTTCTGGTTCTCTCTAGTGTCAAACCTTCAAAGTCTCATCACTTTTTAAAGACAATTCAAAACGAAAGAATTTTCCCATAGGAAGTATTCTTAAAACGAATTCCAAAATCTTATTTCAAATATATCTGGACCCTTACTCTTTTCATAACTTTCCAAAACCAAAATCAGTTCTTTTGCTCTTTATTCCAAAATATTTTTTTGAAGTTCTTAAATTTGTTTTTAAAACTTCTTTCACTAAGAATGAAATAAAATCCACCCACTGCTGTAAAAAGTGTTGATCCAAAGGTCCTTAAGAGCTGAAAAGCAGTTAAGAAGCAATAACTGTAAATGACTAGAACAGAAAATATATGAACCCCTACTGACCTTTTGAAAGTGCTTACTGTGGTTTCAGCAGGTATGATGGAATATGGTTGCAGGAGAACCCCCCCCCAGCCCCCAGGAACAAACAGGCAGGCTTTGTCATGAGGGAAGAGGACCAGGGCAGACCTTCCCAGAGTATATCTAATATTTATGCGGATTTGTTCTTTAATAGATCTGTATCTACAGTATAAGCGAGGAGCAGTAAAGAAACTACTCTGAACAACTCCTCACGTCATTCTCTAACAGCAAGATGGCTATTCTCTTGTCTCCCATATGTCTAAACCTGGCCAAAGATTTCTGTCTTGTGATATTTTGCAAGGAACACTTATATTATTCATTGTGCGTGATCTCAAGTCCTTTCCTTATCTATAGGCAAATTACAAAGAAGCAGTCTACTCACTGTCTTTTCATTCTGCCACAGTTTTCATGTCCATTTTTAATGGAGCTTGTTCCACAGAGCTATCTTCTGTTTACTATTTCTCCCCCAGAAATCTCAAAAATTCTAGGTAGATTTAGTCAACTTAAAACAACTAGGTTTTATGCAACATAAGCATTTGACTTATTAATGAAACCCAATGAATTTAGCCTGATCACTGATATAAATTTATAGAGATTCTTGGTAAATAATCTGCATTAGACAGTACAGCAAACTTTCCCAAAAGTTTTTGAATAGGAAGTCCATAAAGAAGGAAACTGAAAGACAAGTCTAGACAAACTTTAATTTCAAATACAGTAATCACTTTTGAGGTGAGAAACGCATTGAGCTATTTAACCTGAGCATGCAAAATACTGATGGATTATTATGGAAGTCAACATGTTCTTCATTTGTCAACTTAATCAGCAAAGAGCACAATTTTCAAAGTCAGCATTGAAGGCTGATGTCTCAGATGATGGAATGAAGAGCTGGTATGCAAATTACCTTCTATTACTCAATCATAGTTTATAGAAGATGACAAGTAACACTATTTCTATTCAGCAAGCATTTATCTGAGCTTAATGCAACTATGATTGAAGATAGAACCTAGATAAATGGAAGAGAGTATCTGTACTGCACTCTAACCACTGCACCACTGAGTATCTGTAGTTACAGTGAATAATATGATTTTAACTTATGCATCTATTTGAAAAAAAAGACCAAGGTTAGATCGGTATTAGTTTCAGGTTTTTATTTTATTTTATTTTATTTATTTTCATTGTCCTAAGTATCCACAAGTGCCTCCATTAACTGCAAACTTTTGTTTGTTTATTTGCTTCCTTTATTATTTTTACAAATAACTCAAGGTGGTGAATATAACCAACATATCTTCATACTTGTACATTTCCTACAACAACAACCCGTTAGGTAGGTTGGGCTAAAAGAGAGAGTGATTGGTCCAAAGTCACCCAGCTCGTCTTTGTGCCTAAAATGAGACTTAAATTCATGTTCTCTTGCTTTCTAGCCTGGTGCCTTTACCAATAAACCAAACTGAGCATCAAACTAACTGTAATTTTGCCTTGGGAAGGTATGAAAGCAAAGCTATTCATCTTCAGAAGGTGTTTCATGTTACTTTGAGGCCACCATTGACATTTTGATTAACTGGAAGAGGTGTTGTGCATGCTGTGCAAAAAAAACTTCTTTTGGTTGTTTGATAGGGTGGAGAAAGCCTTGAAGCAATAAGAAGCAAAGCAAAGTTACTTCATTCTTCTGAAGCAAAAGGGCCAGATTATTGAACAAAGTACTGTAATTTCAAAGGAATGCTTCACTCAAAATATCCTTGAAACAAGCATTCTTTTTAAGTTTACAGTTATAATGTAAAGATTTAAAGTATTACAAACTGTTGTTCTGGTGCCATTGGAACAAGCTAATTTCCTTTCCTCTTAATCCTATCCCTTTGCTACCTTGGAAGAAGGCAGTAGCTTTTAAAAAAATAATTAAGAACTATCAGGTAGCCAGCAGGCTGCTCACTTAAAAATCGTCAATTAGCTTGCAGGTCCTTGGAACTATTTCAAGAGCTAATAATGGTATTCTATGTATCTTCCTAGAAGAAACATAGAACAGAAATAGTAATAAACACTTTGGCTGGCAGCTGTAACTAAACAACATACACATTATATTTACATTAAAATTTCATAAATAAACCGAAGACTTAAGCAGACATTAATTATTGAAAGGTTGTAAGGTAAAACATAGAATGTTGCATGCTGGTAAAGGGACGAGGAAGCGTTTACCATCAGTTGTTACTTGAGCATGTACATTGGTGAAAATATTTACCAGATTCTTCCCTCTAACAAACTAATATAGATTCTGTGTATTTCACAAATGAAATCTTATATTGTGTGTGTGTGTGTGTGTGTGTGTGTGTGTGTGTGTGTGAACTATATATATATAGGTCTCCACTTTTGGATCTGAAACAATCTATGTGCCTCAGCTGCTTTCTATTTCTACTTCTCCCAGTGTTATACTTTTAGCAGGCATACATTTAATCCATATAAAAGTTAGTAGTGGATCAATGTCTATTCATAGTTGTTTCCTATATAAGCGTTTCTATATTTTATTTTAAAACACATATGCAGTACACACATTGTAACGGCGTAAAAGCCAAGGTTTGATATTAAAAAACTGGGAAATATACAGACCTGGTATTATTTTAAGTATAAAACACGGGACAATAAATAAAAAACTGAGAAACTGAAAAACAACAATAAAGGAATTTTATTTTAACTATACAGAAACATTTTAATTATGAAGTAGATTTCATTCATCATAGTTATTATTTCAGATACCTAGTGCTTAAAGCTTAATTTAGGCCAATGTTGTGGCAATTTTTAAAATGAGCCATTGTTCAAATAGGTATTAAACCAATTTCAGTGTGCATAAATGTTACTTGTACATATCAAGACTAAAGAAAATCTATCTTTTAATCAAGCTATATATTCCATTTCCTGGTATTGCTTGGTGGGAAAGACAGGAGAAAGAGTAAATAAGTTTATTAATAAACAATTTGGTCATGTTTAGTTAATACCATTGCAACAGGGGTGTCAAACTCAAGGCCCGGGGATGAGATCTGGCCCACCAGGTGCTGAGATCTGGCCGTTGGGGCTGCTCTGGAAACAATGAAGGACCGGCCCGCGGTGCCTCTGGCAGCAAAAACGGAGCTTGGGAGAGCACATGTGGCCCTCCTGAGTTTCATTTTCACTGACAGAAGGTTGCAGGAGGCCGTCACAGATAAAAATGGAGCCCACAAGGACTGAACATGGTCCTCCTGAGGTCTGTTTTCACTGGCAGAGGGTTGCAAGAGGCCGTCGCAGCCAAAAACGGAGCCCACAAGGGCTGCGCGTGGCCTTCTCGAGTTCTGTTTTCACTGGCAGAGGGCTGCAGGAGGTCGTCACAGCTGAAAATGGAGCTTGAGAGCTCGTTTTTACTGGCAGAGTGCTCAAGCCACCACAGGTGCTACTGACATGACTGATGTCAAGCTGGCCATGCCAACTGGCCACACCCACCCGGTCCCCTGAAGTCAAACACAACCCTGATGCTGCCCTCAATGAAATCAAGTTTGATACCCCTGCAATACAACATTTGTTTAACAAAATAATGTCAAAGAAGTTAAAGGAGGGATACTACAAAAATATTTTTTATCCAAATTTCTCAGAATATTTAAGATATCTGAATCATACAGGCAATGATTTTTACATATAACACCATATAGAAAAAAGTTGGACTTGCAAGCAGTATAGAAAGTATACGTGTATTTTTGAACTTTAGTGTTAGATTAGACTCTTGAAAATATCAGGGATTCTCAAGAAAATAAACAAATAGATCATTAAAAATTATTACACAAAGCACAAATAATCAAGATCGAATTGTATTTTAGGTACTGTGTAAAGACATAACTTTCTTGATGTCTATAATGCTCAGAATGGAATGTCTATGGAAATTCTCAATCATCCAGGTCATGGTTATCCCAAAGATAACCATGCTTTTCAAAAGACAAACTGGACTTTCTTTCTTTTTCCCTTGAAAATGTCTCATTTCTCATCCAAGAAGCTTCTTTAGTTATAACTGATGATGGGAATAGATGACTGCAAGACTATAAATCTTTCCAATCCCTGCCATTCAGTGAAAACTGAAGAAACTTCTTAGAAAAAAAGAGGAAAATTTTCAATGGAATTACAAACAAACAAAGACCAGTTGCCTTTTGAAAAGTACTTTTGGCTCAGAACGGAAGAAAAATGTGCAAAAATGACTAGCAGCTAGGTGAATTAACTCAATTATCGTCACAAT
The DNA here is from genome assembly GCA_032468155.1 of Oxyrhabdium leporinum. Lineage (NCBI taxonomy): Eukaryota > Metazoa > Chordata > Lepidosauria > Squamata > Cyclocoridae > Oxyrhabdium > Oxyrhabdium leporinum. The sequence continues at coordinate 4,642 of JANHFL010001532.1, read as the reverse complement.
GTATGTGCATTGTTTGAAGATCTGAAGAAAATAAATAATTTTGGAGAAAGTCTGTCTACATAATCACCAAGAGTTAATGTTGATTTTATGTGTGTTTGTGTGCACACATGCACACACACACACAGAATATAATTAAATAAATAGAATAAATTTCAGTTTTTTAAAAATAATATATACTTGTTAATAATATATATTGATTGAAATTTTATTTCCATGCCTTTCAATTCCTTCATTGTTCTGTCCTGTGCATTGATATATTACTACTCTGGACATGCTTACCAATGAACAAATATGCTAAAGAAATAACTAGGTGCATTTGGCTATGATATTTTGGGGAATGGAGAGGTTAATTGTTTACTTGTGTAAAACTCAAGTTGCATACCATTATAACACTGGAAAAAAAACATTATAGCCATACTAAGTTTTCTCTCCTGTTTTCGGTGTTTACCATGTATAAGTATGTAATAGCCATGCTGAGACAGATACAAAGCAATTGAAAGGTTTGCTTTATTGTAGGGAGTGGGGAAATTAAGAACTGTAGAACTGTAGACCTGTGGATTCCAACTACACATGCTCACCAAGCAGAATATTGGTAATATTATAGATTAATGTTGGTAAGCTATTTTCTACTTGATTGATTGCTTCATTGTTTGGTTTGATTTGGTTGGGGAATTTAAGTTTAGGAATGCAAAGGAATTTTTACAGTGTTTTTATTGCACTATTTGTTGCATTCAAATGATCAGGCAGATTGCACAAGGAGTTTCAGTTGCGGGAAGGCACCCTGAACAGATGTTCGAGCCTCCTTTTTATTTAGCAGAGCTTGCTCATCGCAGTCGCGGATAGGGTACCAAAAACTCATCTGATATTACTTGTACATAAATGATTGGTTAACATATGTTTTGTGATATCTTCATGCTTAGCTCGTGTTACATTCAGCTGACTTCCTTAGACTTATTTCCTTAAAGTCATCTACGTGCCAATTCTCTCGGCTGCAGTTTATCTAGAGCGGATGCACGTAGCCCTTCCTGATGTGGTTTTCCAGATACCGAGAAGGCCCATAATCCCCACATGTCCTCCTTTCTTTTTATTCTTTTTCATTTTTTAGTAATTTGTAGGCGTACATGATTTCAGGTCGAGATGGTCGAATTGGAGGCCGAAACATAGTTATCAAATTAGGAAGGCATTGAATGCAGCAACAGCAGCAAATTAGGGCAATAATGCATAAAATGATTATAGGTACAATTTGTCTAATCCATCCAAAATCGGGGAGCCAAGACCACAACC
>JANHFL010001531.1:174213-200212 GCA_032468155.1 Oxyrhabdium leporinum | reverse complement strand
GAAAGAAAGAAAGAAAGAAAGAAAGAAAGAAAGAAAGAAAGAAAGAAAGAAAGAAAGAAAGAAAGAAAGAGAAAAAAGAAAATCCAAACTCTGCATATATCCAGATCTGAGCTATCAGTGAGTAAGTAATCAGGAAAGAAAAGTTGAAATCATGGTGAGAAATCAGCTTAGCAACTGTATCCCAGCCCCAATTACCATCCTAAGGGGGAAGAGGTGGGATTCCCAGACAAGCAGGGCGGCAGGTCAAAGCTGCAGGTGAGAACTATGAGCAGGTGGGGAATGCCGTAGGCAGGCATTCCAGAGTACATGCAGCTACTGTGAGGGGACAGAAGGTGCCATGGGCAGGGATTCCAGAGCGTGGATGGTGTGCGGGTGCTGCGGGAGTGGGGTGGTACCACTGGAAAGCACTACAGAGTGTGGGAGGCACAGGGGTGTGTGGATGCCATGGGCAGGTGCAGGGTAAGGGCAGATGTGCAGGTGGCAGAGGGGGATGCTACTGGGAGGATATAGAATGTAAAGACATGTTGCAAGGGGTACCATGGGTGGGCAAAAAAGGCACAGGAGTGGGACTGCCTTCTAATTTCTACTGGCTTCCCTATTGACTTCGCTTGAGGGAAGCCATCAGGGAACATCAGACATCACAATTATATAACCACAGCTTGCTGTGACATCATAAGAGTGAGATGGGCTTCAAATGTCTGGATTGTTATCACATGACCATGGGGATGCTGCAATGGCCAGAACTCCAAGGACCAGTCAAAGTCTCTTTATTCAGTTCCATCTTAACTCTGGTCACTGAACAAAATATCATAACATAAGGATTGCCTATAGACTTTGAATACTACATACAGCCATGGTCATCACTCTTGAAAAAAGAATAATGTAGCTGCTAGTATGGAAGCGCATCTATAAATTGTATTTTTCCTTCTATCAACAAAGTTCAACCTTTAGCTTGTCAATTAAAACTAAATACTGTATGAAGAGATTCAAGACTGGTAAAAAAGAAGATCTCGTTCATTCCGCAACAGTGCAACTAAGAAATTTGCTGCCATTTAATATAATGATGGCCAGCAATTTGTTTTAAAAAAGATGATCGGACATTGGACAGTGTTCTGTTTCAGGATTTAATGATTATGGTCTAGAAAACAGATTTCCTGACATTTCACTGGCAATTGCAGCTGGCATCTTCAGAAGCAAGGTGGCCTGCTATGCAGACCATGAACAACTTAGCAGTGACGATAATGAGCCACACCGATAATGATATTCAAATACACAAGAGTCTAAAACATCAAATTACTGCATTTTTTGCACTAAAAGACACACTTCCCCCCCCCCCCCAAAAAAAAAGTGGGTGGAAATGTCTGTGCGTCTTATAGAACGAATACTGCAGCGGGGGCAGGGGGATCACCACCACCTCCTGTCACTGCTATCGCCGTTCGACACCGCCGTGGAATTCTGGAGCCTTCGCTGATGAGCAGCTGATTGGCGATTCGATCAGCCTCCCAGAATACTGCCGATCAGCTGTTCTAGGTGGCAGGGATCGCCGCTGCCACCTATCACCACCGCCTATCACTGCCGTTCGTTGCTGCTTGCTGCCACCAATATCGCTGCCACCGATCACCACTGCCATCCCCACCATCTAGAACAGATAATCAGTGGTATTCCGGAAGGCTGATCCAACTGCCAATCAGCTGCTCGACAGAGAAAGCTCCAGAGTTCCCCAGCGGCAGTTGACCGGTGCAGTGTGGGTGCAATGGAGTGGAGCCCTGACAAGCCACGTGATGGGGCTGCGATAACATGCTGAAGCTGACCAGGCTGTTTGCTGTTTGCTGCCAGGACGCTAGCTAGATGAATACCAGATGGATGCTGGGAGGCAGAGGCAGATATTTTTTTCTTGTTTTCCTTGTGCAAAAAAATACAGTATTATGTACAAACTGGTATGCAAGAGATGCTACTGAGATTCATAAACATCCCAAGAGTTTCACCAAGAAGGAAGAAAGTCTGGAGATTAACCCTGATTAACTACCTTATGTCACACCAAGGTCCTGCCCAAAAGCAGAACTAACCAGGATTGGTCACCCCAAAATGGGCAGATGTAATGATTGGGAGACTGGAGGGAGAGCCGCAGACTGGTCAACCAGAATGTAAAAGATATCTCAGCCCACAGAAGAAGGGAAGATATGGGAAACATTTCAGAAGGGATCTTTCCTAGTTTTCTGGAGAATAAAAGGAGAGAGGGGAGAAATAATTTAAGTCTTGCAAGATTCTGTTAGTGTAACCTTACAATATAGAGGTAGTGCTCCTGATTGTGGTTCTTGTCTAGACTACCTCACATCAATCTTGCTAAGCAGGGCGTCCCAACCTATTCTATACCCCACGCCCCTTGAACGCTTCTGATATATTCTCGCACCCCTTACAAAAATAAATAATTATATGCATAATTATTATATACACTGTATATACTAGTGTATATATACACTATAATTTTGAAACTTCTAAACCCAAGCTTTCGCACCTTGTGGAATATCGTCTTGCACCCCCAGGGAGTGGGAGCACACCCGGTTGGGAACCCCTGTGCTAGAAGAATGCAAGTGCTAGGGCATTTAAATACAAATTGCTAGAGAGCACAATTAAATAGAATTATCACCCCCATTCCATATTTGTAAACTTGTAGAAAGTATCTGATGAAATACCACAACTAGATTAGATGGGCCACAAACTTGACCTTCATAGGATCTTAAATGAAAATTAACCAATTTAGGCATAGAACCGTGATAACTTTTAGTTTTATATATATAGTAATTGAAGATTTCTAAATACCGCAATCCATTAATGTTATTCATGTTAATCTATAATAGCTAGCTTTACTTATGGTAAAGGTCATTAGGCTAACTATGGTTCGTTCAGTCACTAGGTTTCCACAAAATGCTCAGTTCTAAACTACGTTTTATAAATCTTAATGCTAGATTCCCACATCTTCAACCAAAACCAAACAAATCATATTATACTTATGTATAATCCAACACTTTTTTCTATTTCAAAATGTAGCTTATCAGCAAATATTAGGAAATAGACAACAGCAGAACATTGTAATTTTCTATAAGCTCCAGAGGAATTTTTGGTTTTGCTTTTTGAAACACATTATTGTAATATTTGTCTTTGGGCATTATCTCCTCACATGGTTAACATTGTTGTTAATTAATAATGAAACCAGTTATAAACCAATAGTATGAAATTAAAAGTGGTTGACTAAAATTATAAAAATGCAAGTCTTTAAAACAATTTAATTGACTAATTGCTTATCAAATTAAAAGCAAGCAAGAGCTAACAACTCATGGTCCAAAGGACTGCCAAAAAGAAAAAAAGAATTAAAGTGGAGGGATATTTTTCAAACTCAGCATTCTACCAAGAAAAAGCTTTCCATAGATGGAAATAACTTCACAGAAGCAAGAGAGTAGTATTCAATCTGAGCCACATTATTGGGGGATTCTTTATTAGATTTCTGCTGGTTGGACAGAGAATGTCTGAATTTTGGATTCAGTCATTGTGATATGCTATAATTTAGTTTAGCCATAGCCATAACTGTAAACCATGTCAGGATATAGACCTAACAATTTACTAAGTGTGATCTGTGAACCAAATTAGTATTTTGGCTATATTGAAGTTAAGAAACCTGAAAAAAGCTGGATCTATATATTGCCTTGGCAAACATGCTGGAAAACCTACATTTATTTAGTTTGCTTGAGAGGGAGACAAAGTATAAGGCACCTCTTCCAAACTAGATTGGCAGGTGAATCTTTTATTAATACTGGGAAAGGAATTCTCACTAGAACTGAGGCAGCAGACTTGTTTAGGTGATCTAGGATATTTTAGGGTACATGTATTCTGTCCTCAATAGATCAGACAAGCAGGATTATTTAGAGCCATGTTTCTAAACCTTGACAGCTTGAGGTCCATGTGTGGACTCCAACTCCCAGAATCCCCCAGCCAGCCATGCTGGTTGGAGAATTCTGGAACTTGAAATCTGCACATCTTCAAGTTGCCAAGTTTGAGAAATACTGATTTAGAGGACCTTTGGAGCAGCTACCAGCCTCATTCAGTAGGATCTACTGCTGATCTTACTCTACCAAATGATAAGTTTGGCCCAATGACCTGATAGCAGAGGATTAATGGGAAATTTTCCTGTGAAAAAATGAACTCTTTTCTTGGCAAAAAGGCAGGTACTTTTTGAACTTCTCTTCTCAGTGCTTCCCTTTCTCAGGAGAAAGGAAGGAGTAAACTGATTTTTTTTGGGGGGGGAGCTCCCAGCCCAACTGAAGTTAAAGTCAATAAGCTAGCCAATCACAGTTTAGCCTTAATGTGTTGCTTAAATGCTATTCATGTGGTTAATTTATTTACTTGGTGGGCTGTGTGAATCCCTAAAATTGAAATTCTCTCTAAACTACAGTTAACTTGGCAAGATGTGATTTTGAACAGTTATTCAAACCTGACACCCTGGAGATCAACAATTTAAGAGAGGCCATGTCCCACTAGCAGTTAATGATGGCACAAGTTTGCCTGACACCAACTTTTTCTCTGCCAAGTCCCCATCATATTACTTTTAACTCATCCCAGTCCATGAGTAAGACAAGCCTAACTGCAATTATTCCTGTTATGCTATTCAGTAAATAACCTGTTAGGTCTTGTGACTTATCTTGGAAGGAAATCAAGGATCGAACTTTCTGCGACTCAAGGAGAGGGACCAAACAATTCCATACAGCAGAGGGAAACCCCTTGGGGTTTTCGTAATTCTCACAGTACATCAAAATTGGCATTCACATCAGTGAAGACAACGCCATTAAACCAGAGCTATCTATATACACAAAACTATCTATCTATGCACACAGCACAACAGATGCTTATTTTGGCTATTGGAAAAAAGACCCTACTTCCTAGATTTATTCAGTATATTGAACCATGCATTAACACAAAAATTTAAGCCATTAAAAAAACCCTAAGTTTAATGTTGAAGAACTGCAGCTGTTTACTTGACCTAAATAAGCATCTCGCTCAGCCTTACAACCACCTGCAAGCGCTCTTAAAATAGCGCATGCGCCTCAAGAGAACGTGTGTTTTGTTTTGCTTTGTTTTGATTATTTTTTTTTAGAAAGAGCTAGAAAAATTAGAGGTAACCTTTTGTTCTCCACAAACTTGATTTCCAAGTCCCTTTTCATGACTTCCCCAGAAACAACCTCCCTCTAGAATACTATTGTTTTTGCTTCAAAATAATAATTGCATCCTGCGACGATACCTTTAATATTATTAAATAACATCTATTTACTCCAGATCCTTGGGATGGACTCGATAAGATAGAAAAAAAGGACAGAGATAGTCAAAACATCTGGCCGACTATGCAATCATTCATAACAATAATGAATACATGCTTTTTACTTATTCCACTACTGTTGGTCAGACTTGCTCCATTTTTTAAACCATTTTTTCCATTTTTATCTCCTTGTAAGATCGCCCGCTGCTAGTTAAGAGTTAAAATGCTGGGCATTTTAATTCTTATTTTTTAATCAAGTTCCAGCAAAAGTCTGTTTAAACGACTCCTTTAAGCCTCTTTCTCATACAAACCCCTCACTCAAATTGCACCCAAAGCATTCAGTGCATCCTGCAAACAGCCCCGCTGACCATTAAAATATTGAAAAGGAGAGTTTTTGGAAACCATTCTCACCAGCAACGAAGACCTATGCCAGAAAGGAAGAACCTGCCTTTATTGTGTGCCTCCGTTGTGGCTGTTTTCCCCACGACAACAACTCTCTATAGTCCTTGATGGAATAGGAATACGGAATATCCAAAGCGAACCCGGAAGCTGAGAACTGTGGGTGGCTCTACCTACTCAACGTTTACGGATTGATGTCAACGATCTTTCTACTTCCGAGAAAATGGCGTCTGCGTGGGGAGCCGCTTGGGCCACTCTGGTCCGCAATTGCGGGAGGCGCGGGGCGCTCATGCTTGGCAGGTTCAGGGGGCGCAAAAGATGGACGGGCCCGTGGTTCGCAACCGCCTCCTTGCTAGGAGGAGGCGCCTTGGTGGGCTCCTGCAGAGGATGGAGCGGGCGGGAGGGGACCGGCGGCTTCTTCCTGGTCCTGGCGCAGGTGAGTGGGGAAACTGCTATTAAATGTCATCATTAGTGTTTGCGGGAAGAATGAGTGGGGGTGGGGTTGTTTCCTGCTGGAGATCCCTTAGTCAAATTCTGCTGCTATCTCCAGATATGAAGGACTACAGCTCCCATCATCCGTGACCAAGATGGTTGCAGTAGTGGGGGTACGGATGATGGGAGTTGGAGCAGCACATATGGAGCGGGGCGCTAGGTTGGAAAATCACAAGTAGAATAACAGTTGGAAGGGACCTTGGAGGTCTTCTAGTCTAACCCTCTGCTCAGGCAGGAAACCCTATACCATTTCAGACAAATGGTTATCCAGTCTCTTCTTAAAAACTTCCAGTGTTGGAGTATTCGCAACCTCTGGAGGCAAGTTGTTCCACTGATTAATTTTTCTAACTGTCAGGAAATTTCTCCTTAGTTCTAGGTTGCTTCTCTCTTTGATTGGTTTCCATCCATTGTTTCTTGTGCTGCCCTCAGGTGCTGAAGTCTTTTTCGACTCTTAGAGATCACATGGATCTTCTTTAATGACAATGGGTCTTTCAGGTCTTCTAATGGTACTCCATCACTGCTGTAATTGAGTCCATCCATGTTGCTACTCTCTTTCCTTCCACTTTCCCAGCATTAGAGCCTTTTCTAGAGAGCTGGGTCTTCCCATAATGTGCCTGAAGTAGGATAATTTGAGCCTGGTCATTTGTGCCTCGAGTCAGAACTCTGGGTTGATTTCAATAATTATTGGTTTGTTTTCTTGGCTGTCCATAATATACTCTTCTCCAATACAGAAACATCAATACTTTTCCTGGCCTGTTTCTCTGAAGTCCAACTTTTATTTCCATAGAATGTTACAGGAAAATATCATGGCTTGCAAAATTCTGATCTTCATAAGTATAGAGACATCACAGCATTTGAATATATTTTCCAAAGTCTTTGTGGCTGCTCAACCAAGTGCATATTTCTTCACTACTCTTTCTTTTATTGTTGATCCTAAAAGACAGAGGTATCCACACCTTTGATATCTTCATTTTCAATTATAAGCCTGGTTATTGTATCTGTTGGCTTTATACATCATCCTGTATATTTAGTTTTAGTTCTATCTTTTCATGGCATTCCTTGAATTTTATTGCTGGGGCTTTCAGATCCTTTCCATTTTTCAGCTACTAAGGTAGTGTCATCAGCATGGCACAGATTATTGTTGTTTCTTCTTCCAATTTTAAAACCATGTTCATTTCCTTCCTAACCGGCTTCCATTAATATACATTCAGCATACAGAGCAAATAAGGGGAACCTTTACGTTCTTGCTACATTCTTTTGTGAACTTGGAAACAGTCTCTTTCACCATCTTCTATCTGTGCTGTGGCTTCCTGACTTGTATGTAAATTTATCATGAAGACAACGAAATGTTTTCAGATTCCCATTTATCTAAAGCTGCTTGTGCCTTAATTTCAGGAAAACATTTTTCGTCTTTTTTTCCTATCGTATGTCTTCATGTAATTTGAAGGCCTTTTCCTTGAATCCTGCCTGGCAGCAGTTCCTAAGCTTTCAGGCTCTGTGGACCAACAATGGCAGGAGGAGGGGATGGTTTTGTATGTGCAACCTAATCCCGGACATGTGCAAATGGAGCTTTGTGCATTCACCTGCCCTTTTGACAACCATAAAGAAGTGATTTGCTATTGTTATCTTCCAGGATATTTTTAGATCCCAGTCTGTTCTAAGCCTAGGTTTTCCTAGTGGTCTCCTATCTAGGTACTAACATATCAGCAGGTCCCACTGAATTTTAAAAGCCCCACTTTGTCAACTGTTCTGATACGTAAAAAGGCTACAGTGGGACCTGCTGATATGTTTTCTAAGAGACAGAAGGTTTGCTACACAGAATGTGATCATTTAAATCAGAATGTGTTAAGGAGGAACAATGATACATTATAAAAATTAGGCCTGAATAAAAATGAAAAACTAATTCTAATAGAATCCACACAGAATGATTGTATGTCTGGACAATATAAGTAGTCCTCAAGTTATGACCATTCATTCGGGACCATTCAAAGTTATCACAGTGTTGAACTTACACTATAAGTTATAGTATACTTATGACCAGTCCTCAAAGTTCTAGCTGTAACATATACACACACAGCACTCTCCAGCTGCTCGCAGTCCCTTCTGACCTACACACTCCATATCTCCTGCCTGTGGCACCCTGTGGCACTATCCATTCTCATTGTTTATGGCACCTGCCAGTGGCATGCCCATGATCTTTGTTTTGGTCTTCCACCTTTTCCTGCTTAACAACCCACATAGCCCTGCAATTATGACATTAATCAGGTCTTCCAGGATTACCTACTCTAAGTGATGTGATCACATAACATCATGCTTTATGGACACGTCCAATAGAAGTTCACAATCCCAACTGCTAGCATAACTCAAGGGCCACCTGTATATAGACCATTCCTTCTTGTTTTACTTTGAATTTCTTGCACAAAATTTAAGAAGAATGAATAATTTGTATTTATTATGTTTAGTGACTGCTTAGGAAAGATTTGACCAAATTCACCCCGACTGTTGTTCTGTTAAAACTTTGTGGTTTAAGCAAAGTTTTTGTAAGCAAATATTTCATTATGGTTAATTTTAGTACAGGTACATTACAAAAGAATATTACAGAAAAACATTTTTTTCCTTGATTAGATTTTGTACTATAGTGAGATTACTATAAAAGTAAACACTTTTTCAATTGTGTTATTTGATTTACATCATGTTAAAGCAGTTTTATTGCATTGGTGGCTGTAAAATTCATTGAATTGATTGCTGAAATGTGCTTACGCATGAATAATTTATAAGTAAAATGTTTCTAGTACAGAATGATGTATAATGTTTTGGAAACATATTTTTTATTTAAAAAAATACTTTTGATTGAAAAGATGAAACTTTTGAAGTTGCTTTCGAAGGCTTCCTTAATATTGTTTTGAGAAAATCAAATAGAAAACTTTATCTCACCAAGTAAAAGAGACCCTGGTTCTTACTAAAGCACATTAAAACACTCTATAACAGGGCTGTCAAACTCTCGGCCCATGGGCCGGATGCGTCAAGTACTGGCCACACCCATGCCCGGTTTAGCGAAAGGGAAAAAAGTCCCGATACGTCATGTGAATAATACAGTCTGGTTGCATAAGAAATATAGAATGATTGGAAGCTGCTGCTTCAGATCCTGAAGGCCATAAAAAAGCTGCTGTTTCTCATTCTTCATACTTCGAAAGCAGTGTTTCTCATCCTTGGCCACTGTAAGATGGGCTGACTTCAACTTCCAAAGCTGGCTGGGGAATTCGGGGATTGAAGTCCAGCCATCTTACAGTGGCCAAAGCTGAGAGTACTGCTCTAGGTTGTTTAAGGAATTGGTTTTTCTAAAGTCCCTGAAAGGATATTTTGAGATAACTTACATTAGATATATTGAAACTTTAAGTACACTAATGTTTCCATATCACCGTAATCATATCAGACTTATTAAAGTATACAGCTATGCCCTGAATTACCCAAATTATGAAAATTTCACTCACTTTCCTTTTCTTTAATGTCCTTTAGATCTTTCCCTTTTTTAGAGTTTTGGGTGAAGGTAGTACACCAAGCTCCTGGGTTGCTCAAAATAAATGCTATTCTTCTTTGTGGATACTATGTAGCAATAAGTACAGTCATTTTTCAGTATTGCAAAATACCAAACATAGTGATACTTTATCTTTAGCACTGTATTTGCAATATCAGAGTCACAGTAATGTACTGCAGAAAAATTTGAGATGGGACACTTCTATGAAACATCTGTCGTTGGCTTTGACTTAATGTTTATTTTCAGATGGCGTGCAATCCTCTGAATTAACATACCACTCCATAGTGTACTTCTGTCATTAACCAAGCTCAGTTTTGAATGCTTTGTCTTTGTGGTGTAATTGTTGGAACCTAAATATTGAGCTCAACTTGTTCTTCACTACTGTTGATTTGTTTTTGCTTTTAACAGTCTTTCTATATAGCGTGAGTATCAATTCCACCTTCTAATCAAATTAAATCAAGCTCAGTTCTCTAGTTTTCTTCTCTGAATATTAAAAGATCAAAACTTAGAAGTTTAAAAAATAAGGCCCTGTCTTTATAGTTTTATTGCTCTTTCACATGTTTTTAAAATTATTCCATTCTCTTACATTGAGTATATTGTAGAAATTATTATTAATTTAGCAATATTGCTTATTTAATCAATTTATTAGCCACCTCAATCACCAGACAAGGCAATCTATAAAAAATAAATAATTTAAACAGGCTAAACTGAAGTAATGGTGTCCTGAGATATGTACTTAACCAACTCAAGCCACACATTCTATACCTGCTGAAGCTTTCAAATGGTCTACAAGGGTAGCCCCTTGTAGGCTATATTGCAGTAATAAAAATGAGAGATGACTAAGGCACAAGTGATCATGAGAAAGGTCTCCCAATTTAGAAATGGGTATAACGAGTGCACTAGATGTTTCTTTACAGAGGCTCCATAAAATGTATTTCTCTTTTATCCTTTTTTTTTGCTTTTTACTTATCAGTAATATGCTCTTACAATCCAGAAATAAAAGGGACAATAGCAGATAACTGCCAAGCTAATATAGAACTATTTCATGCTGGAATATATTTCATAGAGATAAGGAATCTTTAGTCCTCCAGATCTAAACATTTTATATATATATATGTATATATATAATGGCTGAAAGAGCCTCCAGCCTCTGTTTCAAACACAAGGCCCATATTTATAAGATATAAAGAGTGGGGTTGTAAAACATGTTTGATGCTTTGCCAACAGCTTTTCCCAGCTAGTGTACTTGCATGAACTCATGTGGGAGATGTTCAGAGTTCCATTTTTAATCCCCAGCCTGACATGTCAAATTTATGAGTTTATGCAACAAATTTCCTGGATGCTGCGGAAAATACATGAATACAAATTCTAAGTAAGTTTGTAAAATGATAATGATCAATATTTATAAAACACACTTAATTACAAAGCTATGATTTTCTTTTATTAATTTTTTAACGTGACCAATGTTCTCTCAATATTTCTGATTCTCAATATTCCAGTATAGCTTTGTCTTCACCATCTTTTAAAAACAACAGAACATTCTGCAAATTAATTTTTCATTGTGGTTTTAGTATTGAGTTTTGATACGTGTAAACAAAAAATATTTTTCAAGAGAGCCAAATAAAAACAGTATGTCTACTGTTACCTATGTCTTATTCCTATATCTTATTTCACAGTATTTATTCTTATGCTTGTGCAGATGTGCTTTTTATATTCTTTATAGATGGATTTCAATTTTTGTAGCCTTCTGGGTTCTTCCTTTTCTCCTGCAGCCAATCTTTGATAGTTCTACCTGCTGACAATTAACTTGGTCTCGGTCTGGGTATTTTCTCTGCTTGTAGAATAGGGAGAAACTGAGGTTCTTTCTTCTCTTGTCCTAGTCCTAGCCATCTTTAAGTTAAGCTGGGATTGTTGTTTTGAGAGTTACAGCTGGACTCTGTTGCTTCTGGCATGAACCCCCTCCTTGGTGATCCTAGTTAAAATTCCTGAAAACGGAGAAAAAGATCATTGGCTACAGGTAGTCCTCAACGTACAACCACAGTTGAGCCCAAAATGTATATTAAGTAAGAAATTTGTTAAGTGAGTTTTGCCCCATTTTATGACTTTTCTCACCACATTTTTAAGTGAATCACTGTAGTTCTTAAATGAGCAACATGGTTATTAAGTGAATCTGACTTGTTTCTCAGAAGGCCGCAAATGGAGATCACAATGCTCTGGGACATTGCAACCATCATAAATGTGAGTCAGTTGTCAAGCATCCAAATGTAAATCGTGTGACCATGGGGATGTTACTTCGTGAAAAATTGTCCTATCTTACTTTTTTTAGTCCATTGTGATGTTGAATGGTCACTAAATGACCTGCTGTAAGTCAAGGACTACCTATAATTGATGGAGCTACTATATTGAGGCTTGGCTCTACTGCTGCTGCTCAATAATTTACCAACACTCCTCTGCTGTAGCCATTACCAGTGTGATATCCTACCTGGCTCCATCACCTCACTGTTCCGAACTCTTCAGTATGAGGCTGCTCTCCTGCATGCCAACTCACCCATGCCTTGTCATTCTGCAGAATGCTTACTTCTGTGAAAATGTGCTAACACAGCTCTTTCCTACCACACACACACAAACACCCAGAAAGCTTTTTTTTTTCATCAGAGCAAAGGAAGATCTTCCATTTCCTGTTGGACCACAGACTTGGATTTGAGGGAAGAAAGAGGGGCTTGCGGTGACCAGTGCAAGGATCTCCTCCCACAACGTAATTGTGGAACAAATATATAGTGTTTTTCAGAAAAGGCATACCTTTTCAGCTGTTATTGACAAAGATAATATAAAATCTTTAAGGGTTGGTATTTTATTTGGGGGGGTTTTTTGTTTGTTTTTTTGATCCACAGCAATGCTGAATTTCGGGGCAAAAAAATATAGTGGTATAGAAACATTATTTTGCAATTTTGTTGAGTTTCGTCTCAAAAGTCACTGTAATTGCCTGTACTGACTATAATTAAACTATTTAAACTTCCAACATTGCATGGGTTTTATATCACATTGCGTTAAGTTAGTTCAAGTTTCAGATATCTCTGAAGTTTAAATAACTGAAGCATTAAATATATCATAAGCATCATAGTTTGCATTACTGAAATGCAGACATTGTTATGCTGAGTGACTAAAAAAGTCAGATTCCGTATGGAATCTGTAAGGCCATAATGTTATGTTTAAATTTAGAAATGGATTTTTGTTAAGGGTGTGCATTTGTTTCACAACACAGTATCACTTACAGCCTGTAAATGCAAGGTATTTATATCTTGAGCATTGGCTTTGAAAATATACTCGCACATCCATGGTTTGTGTTAATGTTTCATTAAGGCTAGTGGAAGGTGTGCCGTGAAGTGTTACATAGGTTTTTTTTAATCTGCATATCAATTTATTAGGAATTTAAGTAACTCTGTGTTATGAAGATGTTAAAACTATTGATTTCTCCATGTCAGGTTTGATTGATTTGTAAGACGTGAAAAAATTAAATCTATTTATGGAAAAATTAGCAGACTTGAGGTCCTTAACTTTGCTGCCTCTTGAAATAAATATGGTAGATGTAATTTATTAAATCAGCAATCAGGTCAGAATGATTATAGAGATGGTTTTCTTTGAGTGGTAACCAAAGAAAGTACAGTTGAGATAGCTGACATTTTTAGAATTCTTGATGCCTTTCTAATGTTCTCTAATATTCAAGCCTTTATTTTTCAATAACTGTAGTTTGATCAGTGTACATAGTTTACTAAATCACGAAGATTACCAAGAAGATAAATGTATAGTACAAGCCAAATGACTGTGCTGTCATTAGTCATCAGTTTCTCTGTCATTGCTGTAATCCTTGGCACTTGATTATGATCCTGGGTTTTAAGTTGCAGCATCAAGGATCTTTATAATAAATTGTTTTTCACTATCAATAATCCTATCCTTGGCATTTGAAGGGGGGCTTTTGGGGGTTTTTATGGTCTTATACAAATATAAATCATGGAGATAAATTGAGGAAGAGCCATAATGGTAAAGAGTTAGATATTTTGCATGTCAAAAATAAAACTTGAACTTTCCCTAAATTGACGGAGAAATTAATTTTTAAAAAGATTTGTATAAAAACTTAATTGTTAGAGAAGCTAAACTTACTTTAAATACAATACGTATTAGATTTATGGAATATCGGGTTCATAATTCTGCATGATAGTGGAAGACGGCAGGAGTTGTAGTCGGAACTTCAGGATATGGGAACGGAAGAAAAACAGAGTTGATTCAGTTGCATAACTTGATGCCGGACATATTTCCACATTCTATTAATTGAAGGAGACTGACTAATCTGCTAAATTAGAGGAACGATATTCCCAACACAACTGTACAATACCTTTATTATACAATAGCTAGGTTGTTTTATTCCTTATTCAGGAAGCAAATAAACTGTTATAATTATCCATTCTTAACAGTGAATATCTTAAGGCTTTTCAGAGGCTTTCCTTATTGACAGTATCATCATTTAAAAAAAGAGAAGGAAGTGCTAGTTGTAAGTAAAAATTCACATTACAGATTCTTTACCTGCATACTTTTAATGTTTGTGCCTAGTAAAACATAGCAAACAAATACTTATAAGAATAGCAGACAGTCGATTTACAATAGTTCATTTAGCGATCACTTAAAGTTACAAGATAAAGGCACTGAAAAATGTGACTTACAACTGTTTTTAACACTTACAACCTTTTTTGCAACATCCCTATGGTCACGTGATCAAAATTCAGATGCTTGGCAACTGACTCATATTCATGATGATTGCCATGTCCTCAGGTAATGTGATTACCTTTTGTTACTTTCTGACTAGCAAAGTCGATGCAGAAACAGATTCACTTAACAGTTGTGTTTCTGACTTAACAATTGCATCAAGAAAGGTCATAAAACAGGGTAAAATTCACTTAACTGTCCCACTTAGCATCAGAAATGGTGGCCTCAGTTGTCTACCTGTATGTGTGTATGTATAAATGTAACACATACATACATGCATACACACACACACACATGCACATACACATTCTTATTCATATACATACATATATCCTGCCTGTCTGATATTTAGCTTCATATTATAGCAGAAGATCTAAATACCAGAACTTGACTAAACGATGACACAGCAGAAACTAATGAGTAAAGTTTTGTTTTTGGAAGGGATTGTTAATCCTCGGTTTTCTTTTCAACTTTTTAAATTTGCATCACTATGCAAAGTATAAGACAATAGGTCAGGAGTATGAGAAAGAGGTACAGCATTGTAAACAACAAGCACAGTAACATTTTCTTGTGTGCTTCTTTATTTGGCCAAAGGGTTGTGTCAAATCATCTTAACTCCTTTTCAATCTGTGAATGACAGAAGATTGTGGCACATCTCATAAGTTAATTTTCAGTGTGTTATGTGAGTCAGCATTCTGATTCTTGCAATCTTTATAAAGGAAAGCTCAGAAAGTTTTGTGTTTCCTTTTCTTTGTTTGCTTGATTGATCAGATAGAAATGCAAGAGATTGCACACAATATCTGTTATGAAAAATGCCTCAGACCTGTGTGAAAAAAGTTGCTTTACATTATTATATAGATATTTGAGAACTTTAAAATTATCACTACCTATAAATACAATTGTATTGAATTTATTTAAAAGAGAAAACTCTACGTTTGCCTAAATTCATACTTTGAAATCAAGGTTAAAATATTATTTGACTAGTAAGCATGATATTATGTCTGAGCTGATTACTATATTTAGTTAACTGTATAGGAATTATTGCTTAGATGTGTTATAACCTCTTTTTATGTCATTAATTCTAGATCAAATGCTGTAAAAATTGTTCAAAACTCTTAAAAACCAGAAGTTTCAAAACAGAATTACAGCTGCTCTGGAACATAAAATGTATTGTACTTTCTCTGCCATCCCACTGACAAGTAGATTTAAATGAGCCTAGTAGAGCAGATCAAAATGAAGGTGGTATGGCTAATAAAATAATAGCAGTCTTTTGGTCTGTAATTCCTCCTTAGATTAGATACGTGATACTTTGTTGGCACAAAATTCAAAGGCCTATTCCCATAGTATTAGTAATTTGATTTCAGTCATGCACAGGCTTGTTGACAGCTATTTACTAGAAATCTCCTGTATAGTTGAAGAGGTAGACCAGGTATCCTGTTGTGCATTAATAAGGATATTGGCATTCCACTTGCAAGAGCTATTTTTAGCTCAAGCTTTAGTTTTATGATGGTGTTGCATATTACTAATAAATGCAGTACAGTTGCCAAATAGTAGAGATCTGACTATATTTTAACTTAATATTATTTTGTTCCTCCTTCAGGCAGTGAAAAAAATCATGGAAATTTTTGTTTAATTATTTAAAGCAAAATAGTTAACATAACCATGCAAAGATTTCTTCTCTAGTTTATCCTAAATTAGTTCATTTGGTTTAGTTTAAATCTAAATTCTATTTGATTTTTCAAGACTAAAGTTAGAATATAAAGCACCATGAACAATTTTTTTTTAAAAAAAAAGCAAAATAGAAATAAATATAAAACTTGTTAAGCTCAAAGCACTGAAGGACTTGATATATATTTTTTCTAATTGTTATAATAGCCCTAAAAAGTATTATATACTACCGGTATTTAGCTAACACTGGAAAAGTGTCGAAGATCAGGACTTAAATAACCTTTAAACAGGTATATCCCTAATATTTCTTAGCTGCTACCCATACATTTGTCCAAGAAGTAAAGTGATTATTCAGTACTGAAGTAAAATTGGAGAAAATTATATTGTTGAAGGAATCTTGGCTCCATGCAATTTTCTTGACAATGCTTTGCAGAACTGGTTTGGTATTCCTCAGGCTAGGTTAGAGTGATTGGCCAAAGTCACCAGCTGGCTTCATATCTAAGGCAAAAACTAAAACACAGAGTCTCTAGTAATACTTTTAACAATTCTACCAAACTAGCTCAAGTATAAATTGCCAATAATGCCCTCCCTTAGAATTTGTTATATGTATCAAGTTTTTTACAGCATTAAAAACTGGTTTAAGTCACCCAGAATTGCCTCGAACTGCAAAATGGGCAGCGTATGAGTTTAACAACAACAATAATAATTTCGACCTGGCCAGCGAAACTATGCGATTATGGATGAAACATGTAACAGTGATACCTGTCATCATCAGGGTACTTGCTACCATGTCCAAGAATTTTACAAAATACATCAAGAAATTGCAGCTTCCTGCAATAACACCAGCGGAACTGCAAAAAAATGTGCTACTCGGAACATTGTACATTTTAAGATACTTGGTTGATACCTAGGATGCTGGCAGTAACCCATACCAACCATCTGCACCAGGCAGTAATATTTGTGATACATTTTTAAATGTTCAGTTGACTGAGTTTCATGTTTATAATGAATACAAATTTATAATAATAATAATAAAAATAGTTTCTATAAAGCTCAATCTTATAATGTCATAAAAATGGTTGACAAATACCTTCAGCAGAGTTTTCCAAGATAAAATAATTGCTACATGTAGATAAAATCTGAATGTCCCATTCAAAGTCTCTGTGACTTGCTGTGGTTGCATTTGGGAATTGGAGGAGGGTATGGTTGCTCTTTTAAGAAATCAGTCCTAAGGAAAAACATTCCCACAGAGTTAAGATCCCATGGCTTCTCTGCAGTATTGTCTTTTATTTAGCTTACATTCAGGAATAATGCTGTGAATATCGTCTTATTCCATTCCTATCTCATAAACCACTATTGATAAGCTTTCCTTGCAGCACAATTATCACCAAGCTGAAGTAGACCCAAGACAATAAGCAATTGCATGGCACTTATAGCTCCAGCAGACAAACTTCCCTTATTTTTCTCCACATTAATTGCAAAGATCTTTGTCAGATTCCTTTTTTTTCTAAGTGACAATGCTCACTGCAAATTGGACCTCAAAATGAATCCCAAAGCTATTACACCTATCTACCCAATATGAATCCCAGAGCTGTTATAACCATCTAGTTAATATGGCCAACTTCTAGATTCCTTTTAAACAATTTGCCAATAATTCTTTAAAAATTGTCAAATAATTCACTCAGAAATAATTCACTAATGCTAATGTAGGAATAAATCTTTGCATATCATATACTGCAATTTTTAAACTTGTATTTCTTCCTATTTTCCACTGTTTGAATTGCTCATATTCCTACTGTTTTTTGAATTGTTCCATCGCACACAGTATTTTAGTAATTTTGGAATGCAGGGAATAATATTTTCTTCATCTCATTACTCTGTAACATAGGTAGGCATTAATAAGAATGCAGTTATCACTTAAATAATTGCAATATTTGATCACCTAGATACTGAGATTTTCAGCAATCACCCCAACTATTTAGGAATCCCTAAGTATTTCAATCAATGTAAACTCACAGTGAAAACTAACAGAAGAAAAAAAGTATAGGTGATGCTTTTAAGAACATCAGAAAAATCATAGGAAATTATTTTTGCCAGGCTTTACTCACAATTCTGGAGTAATCATGCAAGTGATGTAATAGAGACAGATTAATTTAACAAAAGATGAAAAGCCCTTTGCAAATGAGACTATATATGAAATATCTAGAAAAAGAATGTATTCAAGAAGAGACTCCATTAGAAAATGGAGAGGGTGAGAGAATAGATCAGCTGTCAAATAGAAAAGCAAATTAAATATCCATGTGACTGTTCAAAGCTAGAGGAGAAGAGACAATTAAAAGCTAACAGCTCTATGCCACAAAATGGAACAAGACCGTGTGGTCTAGAGATTGGACAAGATTGGTACTCTCCTGAAGAAGGACATAGCAAATTATAAGCCATAGCACTAATTATTTAGGCAAACAAAATTTTGCCTTAAGATCTTAACTTAACAAAGGAGTACAGTGTTATATCTGGAGAGAGAAATGCCAAATGAACAGGCAGGTTTCAGAAAAAGCAAAGTGACATGAAATCAGATAATTAATATAAGAATAATGGAGAGAGCAAGAGAATTTAAAAAGGTTTGTCTTTGTTTTATTGAGTGCATTCTAGGCCTTTGTGTAGATTATGCCAAAAGTTGGGATTTAATGGGTGTGCCAGAACCCCTGATTATTCTTCAGAGGAATCATGTTCTTGTTTACTTCGTGTTTACTTTAGTAACAAGAAGCTACTACTGTAAGAATTGACTTTGGAGAAACTGAAGGGTTCAGAATAAACAAAGGATGCGATAAAGATGGTATGCATTGTCTCTGTTTCACTTGTGTAGGGAATATATTTTAAAAATGGCAGAGTTGTGTGTGATGGAAGCTGGAATCAAATGAAAATTTGAGACCCGCAGTTTGAAAAAAGAAGGAAATTTTTAAAAATGCATAATACATCTCAGCGATACAACCTCTTTTGTTGTATGTATGTATACATGTAAGTACATATAATAAAATTATATCTTATCAGAGTAGCAAACATGCCTAACATACATACCTAATACTCCTGCCCCCTATTAATCCATTATAGCCATCATACCTCCTTAATTGTAAGAGAAAATGTGATGCAGTATATCTGACCAATTTGATGAAAATATGAGTAACGTCTCAGTATACAATATTGATAAAAAAATCTAAAACTGTCTGGTATAGTCTTATTCAAAACTTCATATGTTACCTAGTCTTGTTTATGGGAATAGTATTAATATGAATATAATTTCAGAGCACTCTACTGATGTATTTAATACTACAGTAAGTTAAATTATAGTGTATTTTAAGACTTCTCCGCCAAGGGCAATAAATTTAACAACATGGTTATTAAAACCTTTGTATAAAACATCATAAGAACAATGCAGACTAAACCATTCTTGCATCCAAAAACCTGGAATGTAAAGAAGTTTTTATTCTTTATTGCCCCAAGTAAAAACTTGGTGGAAACAGATAAGTGATGACAAAGCTTTGATGTTAATAAACTCAAATGGAAGTAAAAAAGAATCAAAGTGTGTAAACGACTAGGTTATAAAAAGAGAGATGACAGAGTTATACCCTATAATTAGGTGTAATTTGTGCTTTTGGCACAGCTATTTGTCCTATATGAATGAGAGGCTGTCTTGCATTCTCTTTGCTTGTATAATAGAATTACAGTACTGACACATCTACTTAAACATGTTCAAGTTTTTTTTTTTAATTATTTGACAACAGTGTTTTCCTCCTACTTTCAAAAGCCTTCCCCCTCCTTTCAAAAGAGACATAACTTTAAAAGTGGGGAAATCTAAGCAAAAGCTTAAGTGGTGCAAATATTTAATAGGGAAAGGGAGTAGCAAAGTTTGGGAGAGGGAGGGAAATGTAGGAAAACCACATTTTAGATTTCTGGCACAAGTCTTAACCACAGAGGTACGCACAAGTTGTTCTTCCAGACAACAGAACAATTGAACAATGTAGTTAAATAGTTTGTGCCCGCTCTTGTATAAGAGGTGTATAAATGATGTCTGATCAGGTTTTAGAAATAACTATACACCTAAAAGCAATATAAAGACAATCACTGCATCACTAGTCTGTATTCCAGTAAAATAGCCATTCATGCAGAGGTCTGAAATTGTTATTACAGTTGAAAAGTTTGAAAAAGAATTGAGAGAGAATATAAGTTCCCAGACAGGCTAGAATTTTATATCAAGCAATTTTTGAAACCAGGTTTCAAATAAGATGTTGTTTTATTTAACTAGATCAATTTTTATTCAATCTTGCTTAACAACCTTTTGTTTTTGCTACCAGCCCAGCCAAACCCATATACATAATTGTGCCCATTGCTTAGCTTAGTTAAGTTTGCACTAATTTACTTATATGCAAAATATATCATTAGAAATGACAAACTAAAAGTAATTAAATTAAAATTGCTGGAATAAATTTTAGCAATGTATGATATGCTGATGATTTGGGGTTTGGAAGTGAGGAAGGCTTGATAAGTTGGTCGTTGAAGGTGAAAGAAATGCAAAAACAATGAACAAGTAATAAAAGTAGAAGAATATGTTATTTTTCATGACTCAAAAATTCAAAAAGATGGTTGGGGTAAGCATGAAGAAAGGAGGCACCTGCTTTTTGGGAGAAAGACTACAACATGTTTAAATAAAATGCATGCCCTTGACTTAGTAAAGTATTAAAGGGGGTACTTGTAACTTGGATTCGAAGTTCCGATGGTCAAGGAGTGCCCTGTGGCCACATTTCCACTTTTCAGGCACTCGGCAGCAGGGCTGTCTTTACCGGTCATGTGACAGGTCATGTGACGGTTTTACAGAAAACTACCGTAGCATTTACAAAACGGTGCCCACAGCGAACCCTTGGTTTGCTGAAAACTGCTGCATAAAAGGGTGTAAAATTCCATGGCCAACCTGCTTTACAACCAACACAAATTATGACCATAAAGAGCAGGCTACATTACACATTGTAAATCAAAAACTGCCTGTATGGAAGTGGGGAAATCTCACAATACTAATCTTGTATTGCCATAGCCTGGCCTGTAGCAATGCATGACTATGAAAGCTGTACCACTGGAAAGGATGAACACAGAACAATTAATGTCTTTGTACTGGGATGCTGAAGACAATTGTTAAGAGTGCCTTGGACAGGAAGTGGAACAAATCATTCAAAACTACATGAAATAAAACTAGACTGCTCACTGGAAAAAGTAATAACTCAGCTGCAGGTTAAATATTTTGGACACAAAGCATAAATAACAATCTTTGGAGGAAACTCTGATACTTGAGGAAATTGAAGGCAATAGCAACAGATCAGCAGAAGGCAAGATGCTATCACTAATATCACAGTGCGAGTTTAGAACTCAAAAGGAGCAGTTACCAATATATCTGGCTGTTATCTGTTAAAAATCAGAAATAAAAATTTATTTATTTGTCAGATTTATATCCAGACCAATAGGAAACAGAGTCTGAGTGGATCATAACATTAAAAAAGAATACAATATAAAAACAGCAATACATTTTGTAAAATTCTACAATAAAAACATATTTTTCCCTAAATTTAAATAAAAACGTATAATCAAAATAGACAAATCAAAGCTCCCCCTTGCACCTGGTGTCAACTCCCCAAACATCATTCAACCCATCCATGGGTTAAAAGCCTGTTTCCTGCTTGTATGGAAGATAGGTTAGATCATACTATATATATTGTATATATTGCCACCTTGAATTGTTTATAAATTAATAAAGTTAAGATTTTTAAAAAATGAATAAATGAAATATTTTACTTTAACATAGTATTTTGTGGTGGTCTTTTATCTTACATGATATTGAAAACTTAACATTTTCTGGCTCCCTTTTTCTTCGATGAGAACTAGTTTGGCAGAAAGAAAACAAAATACTATTTGCAAAATATGACACCATTTTAAAAATGTTGAGCACTTTTAAAAAAGAAGAAAAATCTGAAGCATTGAGTGTTTGTATATATTTAACAAAAGGCGCTAGTACCAATTGGTCTAATGTGGTCCAAACTGTTTGTGTGCTTACGAATCGGTTTTGACTTGTAGTGACTGCTTGGACTGGTCCCTGCAATTTTCTTGGAAGATTTTTGGAAATTGTTTGCCATTGCCTTCTTCCTAGGCTGAGAGAGAATCACTAGCCCAAAGTCACCCACCTGGTGACTTTGACTAGACTGGAACTCTGGTTTCTAGCCTTGTACTTTGACAACTATACCACATTTGCTTTCTTAATCCAGTCTACCATTTGGTATATTAATTTACCTTGATGTTAAATCCATTCGGACTTGATCTTCTAGATTCTGTGGCTGAAAACCTAATTACATTTATGATGAATAATTCACAGATTGTCAGTTTTTTTTAGTACTGGCTGAATTGTGGAACTTGTGTACTGGCAAAAGAACATACATATGTGAGGGTACCAACCTAGAATCTGTTTCTACAGTTTTACTAGCCAGTAAAACAGACCAGTTTTAAAAGATTATATGAAACTTCTAAATATGGGAAAATATAGGAAGAATATAATAGAATTTTAGAATGTATATTAAGTTATTAATATAACAATTTTTGTCATTACAAAAGAGAATACTATGGTTTCCTATTTAGTGTATATTTTACAAATAAAAGAATAAGTGTTCAAAGGAGATATTAAATTTTATTCAATTAATTTCCTTTAATAAAACATTTAAAATTTCAGCAAAACATCTCATCGTTAAAGCACCTGTAGATTTCCAGAACTAATATGTTCTTGAATCAGCTTTGTGTGTTTGACTTAGTTTTCAGTCTGCAGCATGAAATATGAAGTAATTGTTAGAAAAGGTGCCATACTGATATCCCTTCCCAGAAAATATATACATTGCCAAAAAAGTGTACATTTATTCAGTCAATTACATTGCATATAAATGTATTGTTTCAAATAAACCTATAGTCCCTTTATTAATACTTGTTCTACAGTAAATTTGAGCACCATGTTTAACAGCTTGATTTAAAATCACTGTACATTAAGGCAACATTTCGATGAGTCAAAAAAAATAATAATAGGCTGAACTGTCTTTATATGGAAGATGTTTCTAATTACACCTGTTTTTTAGTGAAAGTCTCCACATTCTTCTTGAAGATTGGTCAACTGCAGACATAACTTGATCAACATGTAGAATCATAAGGTTACAAAAGATCATTTAGTTGATCGAGCCCAAGTGCAAGTATCTACATTAGAGCATCCACATTGGAGGCCTATTCAATTCAACAATTACCCTTAATATTCATTGTTGGTCTGTCTTACTGTTAAGAAGTTTATCCTATCATTCCAAATACCTTTCTGTAAATTAAGTTCATTATTCCATGTTCCGCATATGAAGGCAGGAGGAAAAGATCTTCCTGCTGTATTAAGTAACTAGTTAAGTTCATAGCAGGAGGAACAGCCCAGAAGATAGTCAGACCCAAAGCTGTTAAGGGTTTCAAATGTCCAAATCTTAAATTGTGCCTAGAAAGCAACTATTAACAAGACCAAATCTTTCAGTGGAGGTATTATGTGATCTCTGTATCTTGTATCAATGAGCAGCATTCAAGGGCACTGATTCTTTTCCTTGGAATTAGAAAGCAAACTGCAGTAGAACTGAGTGCTGTCAGCAAACTGATGGGAGCCCTCTTCAGAGCTCTAAATTACACCCTCCAAGGATTTTTTTTCATGATGAAAAACATAGGAGACAAGATAGAACCCCAAAGAGACCTAGGTATCAAGCAGTGATCCTTCAGCCCACTCTGGACACATCCCAACAGAAAAGAACATAAACTACTGGAAAACATTATCCCTGAGGCCCAGTACAGCCAGAAATACCATAATAAACATCCATGAAAGCTGCTGAGAGCGCAAGGAAAACTAGCAGGGTCACATTCCCAACCCACACTCCACATCTAACATGTAGCATAAGCCATGTGGCAAAACAGGCAAAACAGTCTCAGTACCATATACCAGATGAAATCCTGATTGAAATGGGTGCAGAAAATAAGTTCCATCCTGGTATAACTGAAGTTGCAAGGCATGCTGTCATCCAGAATTAGCTGCTATTTTGTCATGCATTCACCCAACCAGGAGCTGTCATTTGTTTTAGCTGATAGCAAACCCTGAGAATAGAAGAAATAATATATTATCCATAACAAAGAGGTCTTCTACTGAATTGGTTGGAGAGCTGGAGGCTTAAACATTTCTGGGGAGTAGAAGGGTCATAGCTGGCAAACCAAAATGGAGTCTGGATAAAAATGACTGTTGAAGTTATTACTTCTAGGAGAGCCTGTGATAAGACTCTTGAAGTCGATGTGAGTGAGTGAGTTCAAGAATATGCATTGTAGCTGGAAGACGTGCAGCAAAGAATAGTCCTACTCATCTTAAAAACTTTCATGGACAGTCAAAGAAGTAGAAAGTCGGAATATAGGCAGCTTGCATACATACACCTTGAAGTAACTGTGTGTCTGTGTGTGTGTGTGTACAAACACATATACATGTGTATATATGCTTGGAATAAATAGAATTGAAATACAGGGAGTCCTTGACTTACATCAGTTCACTTAGTGACCGTTTTAAGTTACAACAGCACTGAAAAAAGTGACTTATGAGCATTTTTCACTCTTACGACCATTGCAGCATTGCCATGGTCATGTGATCCAAATTCGGATGCTTGGCAAGTGACTCATATTTATGACAGTTGCAGTGTCCCAAGGTCATGTGATTCTCTTTTGCCACCTTCTGACAAGCAAAGTCAATGGAGAAGCCAGATTCACTTAACAGCCGGGTTACTAATTTCACAACTGCAGTGCTTCACTTAACAAATGTGGAAAGAAAAGTCATAAAATGGGGCAAAACTCACTTAACAAATTTCTCACTTAGCAACATAAATTTTGGGCTCCATTGTAGTCATAAGTTGAGGACTTACCTGTAATGGCTAGATACACATAAATCAAACCTGGACTAATTTGAGTCAGAACTTCCCAGTGCATCATTCAAATTCACTTTAATTGAGCTCAGTTTCTAATTTGAAATAATAATGCAATAATACAAATAATAATGTCTGAATATATTGAGAAAGTTCTCCCCACTAGAAATTGCACCCATGATTCCTCATTCGAAATATTCCAGAATGGGAACTGTATTGGAGCAGGGCTAGTCTTGCTATCAAAAGGTAAGAATAGTACCTTCTATTATCTTAAGCGGAATTAGACTGTCAGGAAGTTTTTGGGACCTGCTTTATCAGTTGTGTGTTAACCTCAAAGTTTGTACAGGAATATATGGAAAAATAAACAGATAAATATGGCTAACTACCATAACAAACAAGGAGTAGAGGCAGGGGTGGGCTTCAAAAATTTTAGCAACCGGTTCTCTGCCCAGTTGCTGGGTGGGCATGGCCATGGTGGGCGTGACCTAGTCAGCCTCCTGCACCATAGTGGGGGGGGGCATTTTTGTCCTTCACGGGCTCCAGAGGATTTCCTCAAGCCTCCAGGAGGGCAAAAACGGCCTCCCCGGGCTCCAGAGGCCCACTGGAGGCCGGAAACGGGCCCGTTTCCAGCCTTCCCAAATTAATGGGAGGCCCGTTTTTCTCTTTCCCCGGGCTCCGGAGGCTTTCCTTGAGCCTCCGGGAGGACAAAAATGGCCTCCCCAGGCTCCAGAGGCCCTCTGGAGGCCGGAAGCAGGCCCATTTCCGGCCTTCTGGAGCCTCTAGGAGGCCCATTTTTCACCCTTCCCAAGCCACTGTGTGGGCCCTGTGCTTACCTGGGATCCAAAACGG
>JANHFL010001531.1:146036-174102 GCA_032468155.1 Oxyrhabdium leporinum | reverse complement strand
TTTTTTTCTCATACACCCCCCCCCCCCCCAGTTTATATTAAAAAAATAATCTGAGCCAAGTTAGACTCTGCTGGATTAAAAAACCAAAACCAAAATCGATCTTGTAACCTTTTTTAGCAGCCCGGATATAATATCAGTGACATATTCATTCATAATTCAATAGCTTTGAGAATATATACTAAAGATTGAAATACAATTATAATTGGAAACCCCTATCTATAGCACATATGGTCGTCCTTCTTATGGTAGTTACTATAACCTTTTATGCTCTGAATCAATAGCAAAGGAGTTCTGGCTATCCCCTCTGATGTTTAAATATTAAATAGCAAATGTCTATGTTTGGATTAGGCTGTACCATTGAGATTGTGCCATATGGTTTTGCATGTATGGTACTATGTCAACATGTAACTTAAATGCTTGCTGAATGTTAGGATGTTAGATTTGATTTAATTTAAAAACAAAAAAAAGCAATAGCATTAATTAGTTTGTTAGTGACAAGAGTTAGTAACAAATGTTAATACATTCCACACAACACATAAACAACTAGATTGTCTAAATGTGAGTGTAATTCAGAACCACCTTCCGGTACTAGCAAACACAATTGAGCAGATGTAGCAACTTTCATAGGAAATTCAGAATTTCAATCCACTAATAAAAAATGTACTAATAATCACTAATAAAAAATGTTGAAGAGACAAAATGTGGAATTAGTTCATGAGCTTAGCTTAGTTCAGCTTTAAGAAGGTTGTCTGTCATTTGCAAAAGAATGTAGCCAAGTAAAGGCAGGTAACAAAAGAGTTACTTCAAGGATTAGTTGCCTGCTTCATTTACTATTTAAACTGAGGTTATGGAGGTAGATCATTATTTTTCATTCAACCCTCATAATTTCCTGCAGGAATAAATGTGTTCCTATTACAGCTAGCAGACTTAATTATGGTGTTGGAACCATTACAGTCCTGCCATATACCAGAGTATTAGGAGCAAAGCTGCAGAAAGCATGAGTGATCACTTATTAGAATGGAAAACTACTTTAAAATCAGTTCCAATAATGAGTGAAATAAGCAATATCATAGTCAATCATACTGTCTTGATGCCAAGCCTCTCAGAAAGTAAGCTAACCTTTTTGGTTACTGGGAATTGAGACATTTAGAACCAGTAGGTCAAATTTAATGACCAGATGAATAAATCTCCACCCTCCATAATTAATTCCTTAGATGAATCTTTTGCTGAAATCTATTCTAATTTAGGAACTAAGGAACCAGTTTCAGCAGGTAGTTCTCCACCAAATCTCAAGAGTTGTTGCCTCATTAGTTTCTCCTCCATAATGAAAAATATAGACATTAATTAACAAACCCTTTGGCTTCCAATTTCAACTGTTTGGTAATAGCTAGAGCATATAGTAAATGGGGTGGAGGACATACAGTACTTGTAATTTAAGAATTCAAATAATAATTCTTGTGTGACACACCCACCTTTCAGACTAGAGGTTGTCTGAAATGAAAAGAATAATTAGTTTTCCAGCTCTTCAGACTTTAGTTCTCATATTTCTTCCAGAAATAATTTAATGTCAAAATTCTTTAGTTGGCAACTAAAAAAAGGTTGCCAGCCTGCTATATTCCATGAGACCAGCTGAATATTACGTTGAATATGGAGAAATCATTTAGTAGAAGTCATTTCAAAGCATCTTGTTGTGATGGAAACAAAGGGGACTAACTCTTGGAGGACTAGATTAATCTCATGGATTTTGTTGTTTGGATTAAAGTTTTTAGGGGGAACCTCCCTGATGAATTAATATTTCCTTAGACTATTGAGATGTATTCAGGTTCATCAGAGAATTGACAATGTAAATATCTTTGGGGTTTTCTCCCCTAGGATGCATCATTAAATAAGGTAGTTCATACGTTTCACCTCAGTGTCTGGTAGTAGTTGAAATGTTAGGTTGAGAGGATGGCAGACAAGATGGAATGATCTACAGCAAGCTATATGGAACCGTGGTGTTTTTTATGTAATTCAGCAAAGATGGACTACAGACTCATGATGCTGAGAGAGAGACTTAATAGAGACTATATCAGCTGCCAAGAAAGATGACAACTTGTTTTTCAAAAATTAGTTACATTACTCACCTGGAGGTTCTGGGCAACCTGTTTTCTCCTTATTTGGACTCCTCAGACACAGGTAGTTATTCTAATGAAATTCAAACCTTCTACCAGAATTGAACTTACAAATCTTTATATGTTAGCTAACTATATATAACTGCATTATCTTTAGGACCTATATAGATGGTGTTGCAGAATGGATATCTAAAAGCACAAACCGAATGATACATACAATTCCACCTTCCTTAAACTCTCAGAGGAAAGATACAGGTATCATCTTATGTCATCCCTCCATGTATGGGGTTTTACATTACTTTCTTGGAATTCCCTTTTCATTTCCTGGAATTTCCCCCCAACATTCATATACAAACAAGAAGAGGGTGTAGAGGCATTCAGCAATTAGAAGATTTAAAGCCAGCTTGGTCAAGAGAGTGCAAGATGTGTGAAAGATATGTTAATTTCAAATATCCAAATGTCTTCAGTACTTTTTGTATCTTTGTTCCAAGGTATCTTTCATATCTGAAGACTCCAAAAGTAAAGCAATTTTTAAAAATCTGAAACTTTTGCAACTTTTATTTTACTTGCTGGATTTTTTCAGAAACTGACCACTGAAAGCGTATTAAGTGTTTCAAATTTGGGAACAAAGGGCATTGGGAGGGAATTTTTTTCACTAATGAAGGTGAATATAAATCCCAGAATAATGATGCGAGATTGAATTTGGGTCGGTCATTGGGATCAGAGATTTGGAGTGGTGCGGTGGCCTAGAGGTGGAGTTCGAACATAGGTAAAGGCAGATATTTCTTTCTCTGGCCACATTGAGAATATATCTGCTGAACAAAACTCCGCATTGGTGACAGGAAGGCCATTAAAACACTCTGCTAGCTCCATTCAGTTGCACAGACTCCACCTCGCAAGGGATTATGGGGTCATTAAATAAAGATGATGATTGGGATCAGAGATTTACTCTTCCAAGCTTTCGGACTCATGCTGGAGCCCATCTTCAAAATTTTTCATACAAACTCTCAGTTATGGGGCTCATTCCATTCATCTTTTGGTTCAGCTTAAGACTTAACTTTTGCCCAGATTTTAGTCAAATGTGTGTTATTGTGGTGCCTCCTTTTCCATATTGTTTTTATATTACTGATTTTTTTTAGGAATATCTTGTATCATAGTTTGTTCATAGTTTAAAATGTGAGGATGTATTTTGAGTTAAGGACAGGGAGGCACTTAAAGAACAGCTGGAAGTTTTCAGGCTTTTAAGAAGAACTTCTCTGTGGGTTGTGCTATCTAGAGCAATCCTAAGACTCTGCTGGTGGTGACTCCTGAAAAATGGTCGTTCCTAGTAGATTAAATCCCTCAGTGGAATAATTTGTATAGAAATGGACACTGAAATTTGACCAGAATGTTCAGAAAAATATATCCCCAAATACAGGTTTCTGATGAGTCATGGACTTTGGTCAGGAGCCAAAATTGACAGGTCCTTTAAACCAGTCACTGATGACTGATGATAAATGGGTATCTAAGTAGAATAGAAGCTGGAATTAAATTATAAATATAAGGAGAGGGAATAAGAGACTGTAAGAAAGGAATGTGTGTAAATGTGTGAGAAAGAGCAAGAAAGGTCATTTAATTGTACTATACTGGAAAAAAACTGGAACCAACAATTCGTTTTGAAAGGAACCAAGTTTTTAAAAATGACTCTTCAGTAAACACTATAAATTGCATACAACTGTACATTTTTCAAAAACATCAAAAGTTAATAATGAAGGAAAGGTAACATATTATTTATGATATCAAGATTTGAAAAAGTGCGTAGTACCTTTTATTCTCATCTGTTTTGGGGTTAGAATTAACTGCCTGTAATTTAAGACCCATTATTCATTCCTGAGATAAATGAATTAAGCTTTACAGGGTTTGGTGGTAGGTACTTTGTACATGTATGGTTACAACTGCCTCGGGCTAGTTTTTTTTCTATGTAGAGTAAAAGAAGGAGAAAAATCAATGTCTTTCTTCTTTCCAAATAATTTAAGATGATTTCTTGCTCAAATTAAAAATTAGCTCGCAGAAAATACTGCTGTGTTGAAGCCTATCTCCCTGCAAGTTACAGATTGTGTCAGTGTAAATAATGTTCAGATACAAATTGCTTCCTAGCAGCTGATTAGTTGGTATGTCAGTGAAAGGAGAAATGATTTGCGTCATTGGAGATTTCTTTGAAGTCATTCAAGTCTAATTCACTACTAGGTATTAGAGATCTAACATTAATGTTTCCAGTTACCATGAGAAGGGGGTCTAACGCAAAATCACAGGAACATTTATATTCATAATTAAGGCTGAAATCTTTTTCTTTGTTACTTCAGTTGATGTCTTGCTACTATGGTATATATGATATATTAGTATTCCTGAATTCCTGCCATCTGTAGTTGCAATAAAATAACTAAACATTAACTGAATACATTTTACAATTCAATTATGCCTAAAAATGTGTTTTCTTTCTCACACACTCAGACCCACACACACATATGTGCTTAAACAAAACCTTTTTTCTGTTAAATGGATGTGCTCAGTTTAATTAAAATGCATCATTAATTCTTATTTTTTTAAAGGAATTAGGTTATTCAAATCAGTGTAACATAAACTTTGCTTTATTTGCCATTGCAGTTTTTCTCTTAGTTATATCACTTGTGAAACATCAGCATCCGTGTTCTAGTTGATCTAGTCTTAATACTTGATACCTGGATGAAGTGGATTATCTAGACCCCTTTCAGTTCTAGCTCAGATATGGCATTCCTCAGATTTTTGGATCAGTTCTGGTGGGAGTAGGATGAGGTAGTGCATCTGTTCTTGTAGTTGACCTCTTGACAGCTTTTGATGCCATTATTCATGGTATTGTTCTGGATTAGCTTCAGAGAGGGGTTGCATGGTACTGTGGTCATTTTTTTTCCTTTCTTCGAGGCCAATTCCAGTCAGTGTTGATTAAGAGTGAGATTTTATTATTATTATTCTGCGTCAATCATTAAGCAAACCCATTGTTCACAATGTGCCTTATTTACCAAAAACTAGAAGTCAATGTCAATTTCTGGCAAAACCATTTTAAAAGTAAGGAAGGTTATGACAGCTATGACAGCTAATGTTCCTTATAGCAAGCCAAAATGCAGTAACTTTTCTTGGGTAATTGTGTAAGTACATAGCCAAAAGGTTTGATATTCTTCAGTCTAGTTGAAAGCTGTGCTTCTGACTCATTTTTCAAAATAAATTGCTTATATTTCTGGTGATTAATATTAGATCAACTTTCTCCAGTCTTTGGACTGTAATTTTTTTTTGCTATCATAATCAATAGCTTGGCTGGGAATTTTGAAATTGTAATGTAACATGTCTTGAAAGTACCAGGTTTGCCTACTTAGACCATAATTGTATTTATACAACTGGAAATAGGTCCTATTGAATTTAGTTAGACTAAAGTAAAGGAACTTATGGTTGAACTACTAGTATTGTATAATTGTTTGCTCTTAGAAAATGTTCTTAAAGATATGCAGGAAATCTTTTTAAAAAATATCACATATTGGACTACACCTATAACTCAGCTGGCTTTATTCAACTTCTCCACCAAAGAGAAGAATTGCAGACAAAGACTCAAAAGGAATCTGGTAGCACCTTTTCTAGCACATTTGTTGAAAGGCATAAGCTACTCACCTCACCAGCTTAAGCCTTTCAATACAATTTGTTAGAAAAATGCTACCAGATCCCTTGTGATTTTTTTTTTTTGGGGGGGGTACCAGCTCTTCCTTCTGTAGCAAGTACAAAAACTCAGTTGCGGTCATGACTCGCTTTTAGGTTGCTGGTTGAATGGCATCCCTTGAGAGTGCCAGCACTTTCATTGCTTCAGTCATCTTTGTCAATGATGTAGGGAGAGAAAACCCCTGAGTCATAAAGAGAATAAAGCTGAATATGCTATTCTGTTTAACACGTCCATGAAATTTAAGCTAAAAGAGTTTTAAGGAGTCAGTAAAGGCATACAAAAAATTTACCCGGAGCAAGAGTAAAGGCATTTTGCTTTTGCTTCTCTAGCTACTGCTTGGTGTTGTTTGTTAAATTGATCAGAGTGGATGGATGGATGATGGATGGACAGACAGACACAGAACTTTAGATCAGAAAGCAAGCCCAGAAGTACATTCTTCACGTTCATCTTTGTAGACATGCTGTAGTTTCGACAGACCGTTGGTTTTTTTAAAACTCATTTTTCATCATCATAAATGGAAATTGGATGTGCAGTCTAAATTCAGAGCAGTATTGCATTGCTGTTTGCTGGACACCCTCCTTCCTTTTGATTGCCTTTTAAAAGATCTTCAGCGTCTACCAAGCCCTCAACCTGGGCTTGAGTCATTTCGAACTCAGTTCTTCCTCTGTGGTTTAAAGGTTAATTAGAATTGAGGTACGGATCAGTTATAAGAGAATGGAATAAGGATTTGAATGTACAATTGACAGTATATTTATGAATTTATGTATAATGCTGGGTCCTTATATATTTAGAGAATGGGATACCAAGGAGGGAAAGAAATAAAATAATAAAATAAAATAAAATACATAAAATAGGGAGGGAGGGGATCATTCTGAAGTTGAAACTTGACTTAACAGAAACTTGATTTTCATAGTCAATGTAATGTTCAATCTAGCTCTCTTGATACTTATGTCATAATACTTCTGTAGTCTTTGCAATTTTTCCTTTATGGACAACAAGCAGTGTTCCTATTCTGGCTACCTTTATCTCTGTCTCTACTAGTGGAATGTCCTTTTGCAGACCTCTGACTTTCAAGCAAGGCAAATAAATGATAATAAAGAAGGAAAGAATTGAAGGATTAAAGAGATTAAAAAAAAGAATACATAGAAAATAATTTGTTGTTGTTAGTCACGAAGTCGTGCCTGACCCATCGTGACCCCATGAATGACGTTCCTCCAGGCCTTCCTGTCGTCTGCCATCCCCCGGAGTCCATTTAAGCTCATGCCGACTGCTTCGGTGACTCCATCCAGCCACCTCATAGAAAAGAATATGTAATGAATAAAGTATGAATTCAGATGAAGCAGCCTGGCTTCATAATAGTGCTTGTGAAAAGGTTCCTTAAATTCTAATTGTTAACAAGCCAAATATGAGTCAGCAATGTGACGTGATTCCAAAAAGATAAGTGCGTCAATAGCATTATATTTTCAAATGACTGAAAAGAATAGTTCCACTTTATTTCACATTGGTTAGACCTCCACTTTAAATATTGTTTCTATTTTTCAATGGAATTTTAAAAACATTCAGACAAATTGGAATGAATTCAGAAAAGGGCAATGAAGGTTAACAGAAGATTGGAACTTAACTCCTGGAGTGATGAATTAAGGGAATGGATATTTTAGCCTTGAGAAGAGAAGGCTGTGAGGAAAAATACAACATTCTTAAAATACATGAAGTAGTTTCTCACAGAAGAAAGTTAAGACCTATTTCTCTGTCATTCCAGAATTTAGGCCATAACAATAATAAACTGAAGATACAGGACCGTTCTAGTTTAGTATTTGTAAAATAATTCCTAAGAGTACAGGTAATCCTCAATTTATTATCACAGTCGGGACAGGAATTTTAGTTGCCAAGTCATGCAGTCATGTAATGAGATGTCTTGTGACTGTGTCACTTAGAGTCTGCAATCCTGTCCATCCCCATTGCAGTTGTTAACCAAGAATTGCGGATCATTAAGCGAGTACCCAATGCAAACCATTCTGGACTTTGTCCCACACAGCCTCAAGCCAACTCCCACCAGCTGCCTATCTCCCCTCCTAACTATGCCCGCCCTGCACCTTGTCTTATGGGGCAAAAAGCCCCCCCCCCAAACCCCAGCATTTCATTCATGCAACAGCATTCATTCGTTCACCCCAAGAGGCAGCATTTATTTGTACACCAACATTTGTTCAACAAACCCCCCCCCCCCCCACACACACACGGCAGCATGTGACAGCTGCCTTCTCTCCCTGTTCCCTTGATCACTTACTTAATTTTTCTCAACTAAAGCATCTTGGGCATCTTGTCTTATTTAAAGTTCTAGTCTTTTGATTATTTGTATTGTTTTTTTATCTTTTCTGCCTAATGACACAGCATTGGCCACCAACTAATGAAGTGAAATTACATTTACAATTAATCACACCTCATTGTTTCCATCTTATCCATGAGTTTGGGTAAGATTCAGGAGTATTTTTTTTTAAATGCATGCGTACAAACCCACAAACAGATGTGTACATAAACTCCAATGATCCTTTTGATAATTGCCTTAGTCTAAAATAAATATTTGTTTTGCAGTATGCAGCAATGATATAGTTTCAGGTCTTGCTCTGTTGCTGAGTCATAACTGGTGATTCTAGTCATAAATAAATTTACCTGTATTTGTTATATCCTTTCCTGTCTTTTAGAAGGAAGATGCTGTGGATGAAGAGATGGCAGAAAAGCTTTCCATTCGAAAGCAACGTTTTATGAAATTTGCTTCTTTGGAATATGGAGGAGAATATTACATGACTCCAAGAGATTTTCTGTTCTCAGTTATGTTTGACAAAGCAGAGCGTAAGTGCTGTTTTTCTTTTCGGTTTAAACAGTGCTGTTGAATGAATGCTGATTTGTCCATTTGCCAAATTAGAGTATCCTCTCTGATATTAGTCAAGAGAAATTAAGAAGGAGAACTTCTTCTTTGTGTATCACTTTAGAAATGAGACAAATTGAATTAGATGATGCAGTTTATTCTGAATGAAACCAGCAGATTAGAGACTCTCCGTTTATACTCCCACAACTGAATTTGGTCTTAGTCATATACACAGGTACCTCAGCTCTTTATCCTGCTAGATATAGAGGAAGTTTGGTCTTTTTAAAACAAAGAAATCTGTAGAAAAATGGCACTTCAGTTTGCCCGATACCCTCTGATGCAGTGTTTCTCAGCCTTGATAATTTTTAGATGGGTGGACTTCAACTCCCAGAATTCCCCAGTCAGTCATGCTCACTGGAGAATTCTGGGAGTTGAAGTCCAAGGCTTTATGGATCGGTAGGAGGGTAGAGACCTGCTGAACTTCAGAGGAAAAAGTGTTCCGTAGGGCAGGGGCTGCTATGGAAAAGGCACACTTCCTAGTTCCCATTACATGCTAAATGTTTAAGGGAAGGGACTAGGAGTGCCCTCCCCACTTCTGACCTGGAAGGGCAGCCCCATGTAGAGTGCATTGCAGGATCCGAATTTATGGAAAAGGGTAAAATACGGTACCTACCCAGGCATTTTTCTTATCTTTCTGGAATGTAAGTTACGGAATTGGATGTTTGATTTCAGCATATTTAAGGCTAACTGTATAAAGATACTTTTTTTTCCTTTAGAATATTCTTACTTTTTGCAGAGATTTTTTTTGGGGGGGAGAGGGAGGGAGACCAGTGCCATCTTGTGGCCTGTCTGGAGCACTGGATTTTCTTTTGGTTTTTCCTTTTTCATGTAAAATTTATAATTATTTCCTTTCATAATGAATGCCCTCATTTTAATACTTTATTTTTTTTAATGTTTTATCCTCTTTTTTAAATAACATCCTTTGATTTTGTGACCTCCGAGTTTGATTTATCTCCAAAGGGCAAGGAAATGCTGAATCCCCTTGTCACCATGCCTTTACATTACAGAGTCAGGAGATGGTCCAATTCCAGTCATTTCAGTTTATTTACTTTTTAATGGCCAGAAAAACAAGGGGTATGGATGTCAAGTGAGTTGCCCGTCGAAGGATAAATGGTGACAGCAGAAACTTCCAAGCAAAACAGGAAGCAAAGCTAGGACTGATCATTTGCTATGCTTTTCTACTTAAACAATTGGAAAGGACAACTCCAAAGTGTGGAAAATCCTACCCAAGGGTCATTATTAATGCTGCACTTTTCCTTTGCGTTACAACATATCACAAATGATAAACAAAAGGTTATATGTCTGTTCTTCCTAAAGAGGCATAGCGTAAGTGCATTGTATGCAGGGAAACGGGCTGAATTCATTGTCGTTGAGTTACTAATATCAGGTTTAGTCTGAACATTGGTATTAACAAATAACTATTAGCTAGGTAAAGTGTATGTTACAAAGCTCTGAATTTATAAAAAATTAGATTGCAAAGAAATGCTTGACATTCATTTGGTATCTAACTCTAAAAATAACTATTCAAAAATTGTTTTTATGACAGAGAACACTAATGTAATCATTTATTCTGGTGGCAGTTTCTTATATATATGCAAAGTTATAGATAATGTTTTGCCTGAAAAAAAAAGTGTTTTTTTCTGATTGGTGCTTCCCGTGTCTGCTGTTTGTGTCTAAAAGCTATGTAAATGGATGTTTAAAAAGGCGGAAAGATGCTAAAAAGCATCCATCTTCTGAACCAACCTCCACTGGCAGTTTGAAGTATCTAAGTTAGGTGTGTCAAACTCGATTCCATTGTGGGCTGTATCAGAATTTTGTTTGCCCTTACGGGGCCAGACAGGTGGGTCAGGGCGGCATGGGCCGGTCCCTCGTCATCTCCGGGACAGCCCTTTGGGACAACTCTGACCTATCCAAGCCACGGGCCACATGTTTAACACATGACCTGAATTGTAATAATAAATAAATCAAACTATCATTACTTTTTATTGCTTTATATAGACCTTCATAAAGTTTTTAATTCAGTTCATGAGTTTACAGTGCATAGAATGAAAAGTTATAAACCTGAAAAATATAGAGTTCTTCATATAATCTATAAATTATCAAAGATATTTAATGAGTGAAAAGTGTGATCCTTTGTCATGGTAGACTACACCCTGATGTCATGATAAGACATTCAACAAATTTAGTTCCAA
This sequence comes from Oxyrhabdium leporinum, assembly GCA_032468155.1. Classification (NCBI taxonomy): domain Eukaryota; kingdom Metazoa; phylum Chordata; class Lepidosauria; order Squamata; family Cyclocoridae; genus Oxyrhabdium; species Oxyrhabdium leporinum. The sequence goes on along the minus strand of JANHFL010001531.1, from coordinate 163,155 downwards.
GTGTCTTTCTAATTCCTTGCTAGATGATGACCATGCACACACTCCACACCTTGGTTAACCAAGGCCAATTAAGATGTGATCACAAAACTCTAGATGTATTTATCCAGAAGTATCCAGAAAATGAAGTTATGGTTTAATATGTTAATGACTGTATTTGGGGTTCTTGGATGTGGATAAAACTGGAGTTCTATTTTGGCTTCTAATATGGTTCATGAGTAACAGGGAGAACTCATCAGCATATCACTATTAAATAGAGAAGTCACTGACAGAACTCAAACCAATTTCATTTCCACTACATTCACATAGGAGATAGTTAAGAACTAGAAAGAAGAAGAAAAACTATAATAGCCACCTGTCGCATACTTGGTCTTAGTCCTAAATGTTTCTAGTAGTGGTCTTTTATAGTATTGGTTTTAAAATTATTGCAGCCCATTTGGTTTGGAAGATGCATGTTGGCTGTATTAGGGCTGTTTTTTGTGATTTCAGTTTTATGCTCATATGTAAATGTAATGAATAGAAAGTATATTAATTTTTTAAGTTAAATATATAAAAGTTTATTTTATTCTATTTGTTATGCATTGTAGTAGTGTTTGAACTGATTGTTCCTATCATTCTAGAACAGTAGTGTTTTTTTTTCTAACTATTATGAACATTTCAATATTTCTAAGCTGTTGGTAGTGTTCTGTTCATGTCACTTGCAATTTCTCTTTTAAAAACACAGTATGCAGAACTCAACAAAGCTTTGACTTACAGATGATTGACTGGTGTGTTTTTTTTCTTTTTCTTTCTTTCTTTTTGGACAGGTAAAACTTTGGCCAAGAAACTGACAAAAAAGGTAGGCAAAGAGTTGGTTCTGTTTGTCAAAAGACCTTTTGTTCTTTCTGTTACTTGCTTTAATGGATTTTGCTTTCACAACTAACTTGTCATTTATTTGGTTTGTTCAAAGGAAGTAGATTCTACCATAGCAAATGTTACGAAAGCTAGACCAGGACCAACCTTTTTTAGAGATCTTGGAGACAGAGGTAACAGTTTAGATTATTGATGTAATTAATATAATATGGAAATTTTTACTTGCTGCCTAGGCTACTAAATTAAATATTTTGTTGGAGCTATTTCAAACTCTATTTTTGTGTAAGATGAAAGTTGCCAGTAGTCACTAATCAAACCAGAAAAAAGCATCCTATGCTTCTACATTATTTTACTACAATTGTACTTTTTGTTAAATCTTATTTGCAGCATAGTCCTGGGAGTGCTAGGCTATCTCAGCAGTGGTCAAAATCCCATCATCTCTCACTTCCATTTCTCTGAAACAGAACTAATTGTAAATTGTAGCTGGATGAGGCAACTAAATAATGATTAGGATGTAAAATTGGATGAAAATCCAGATTGAACTAGGACCACTAGCGATACAGATAGACTTTAATAAACTATGTGAGATGCTTTAAATTTTGTTCACTGTGCCGTGTTTCTCTGATGTTTCAAAGATGCCTGTAGTCCCACGAAATCAATTTCATCCATAAAGTTGCAGATGATGAAATGGTATAATACTGTGGGGAAAGGTTTAGAAAGAGCACTTTGTCAGCGCTAGTATACAGTTTATTACAAAATTGTAAACTGATGCAGGGGGGGAATCATTGACAGCTAAGTAAAATGGGGAAAAATTATTGAAAGCAATGCTGTGGTTTGGATTTGACTATAAGCAGATGCAAATACACTACCTATCAGTTATTTGTTGAAGTAGCTGCATCTCTTCTATGGCTGCATCAGAAACTCTGTGGTAGCTAACAATGTTGATATAGCTGCTTTAATGAGTTCCAACTGGTGGTATATGTTCCTCCTAGCTCTGAAGCATTTTTTGAAACAATTTTTAAAAATACTGCGTAGCCCTAGAAAGCAATTTAACTCACAGTGTGTTGTTAAGTAAAACTCTTAATATTTATCTTATAATCTTTGTGACTTCATGAATTTAGGTTTTCTGCATCCTTGAATTAACATAACAATACTTACTTTACATCAGTTATGAACTCTCACTAGCAGAATCCATTCATAGGAATTATTTAATGTGAAAATCCTGTGTGTTGGGGAGGTGGGGGAATCTCCTTGTCTATCAGTTAAATGTAAATCACAGAAATAACTTTCCAGTAGATGGTAGAATTCAAACATTTGCTTTCAACATTTCTTCCATTATGCAGGATGAGGGGTTTTTTGTTTGCACGTTAGACGTAGCTTGTCTTTATGTGTGTGTTATTTATAAAAGATCTTTTTAAAAAATTCTAAAAGTGCTCTTACTGGGGGGATGCTTCAAATTCTTTTCTTTAACCCATACACTTTATATACTTCTCTATCTTTAGCTGGCATGTTGGTATTTTGACAATTGCATCTTGTGTTTGTTCAGGCTCTTCAGTAGGCCTTTCAAAGGGAAATGTTGGAATTTTCCTTCAAAAGGGGAAAGAAAAGACACTTTCACCTTGTAGAAAGGATGTGTTCAGGTTTTTAATTTTTTTTTAGAGCCTGTTCCTGGCTCCATGCCCAGCAGTTCTATCAGTGCAATCTAGCAGCTTGCCAGCTTTGTGTTGCTCTATTCCCCCTGAAACTTAAAGAAAATCTGGGCTTCACATTTCGAAGACAGCCAAAGGATAAAATACTTTGATCCTTCAGAGCAACATTAGAGAAGGTCTCCTCCCAAGTACTAAATATGACAAAGCACACTTAATTTATTCATTCTTTGTATAAACACTGAATATTTTCTGTAAAAACTCAAAGATTTAGAAGAGACTTTCTATTCCAAATAAACCAAGTATTTTCATAAGACATCAGCATGATGGGAATTGTACAGCAGTAGAATGGGGCTGGAAAATCTGATTTTCCTGAAAACTAATTGATACTGCTTTTTTAAAAAATAGTTAAAGAGCATAAAACTAAAGAACTTTTATAAAAATCTAATTGTGCAAGGAGTGCTATAAACAAAGCACATCAGTGTGCTGAGGACTACCAAACTAATCTTTCAATCTTGCATTTCAGGATTGATTTCCTACACAGAGTACCTCTTTCTGCTGACAATACTCACAAGTAAGTATTTTGATGGTGACTGTGCTTTGCAATTTAAATAAATGTTAATCACAATTGTTAACTCCTTTTTATTTATATGATCCAGTTCAGAACTCAGCTGATAAAAGATATGGACTTAGAGTAATAATTGGTCACATGCACACTGAGAAATATAGGATCTATGTCTATAGATCCTTTGAAAGTGAAGGCATCTTAAGCTTGCCTTATTTTAATGTCTAGGCAAGTTCATATTGTAATGGATCCCTGAGATATCTAGGCCTCAAGTTAATTCAGTGCTTTAAAAGTCAAAAATTTAAATTGCTCCCAGAAAAGATCTTTCAATAGAAATATAACAAGTTCTTGAGGTTTGTCCTCTCTATCATACTTTATACTAAAAGCAGCTTCTGGGTGCACTTCAAGGGTAGCTCCTTGTTGCAAAGATCTCTTGAGGGATATGGGTGGTCTAGAAATGCAATCAATCAATAAGGGCAGCTTAGGCATGGCTAATTATTGCCAACTCAAACTAGCATACATGCAGTACTGGTATACATAAATTTTTTACAAAAGCAACGTTTAACAATGCTGTCTTGTGGGGGTACACAAAGAAAATCTGTGGAATCAATGATCACGTCTAGATGGTGAACTTCCTCTTTGGGGAACAATGCATACTTGTGTCCTGATTCCATTTTCCTATTAAGCAACCCCTTTGTGGTTGGATTAAATTTAAATTTCAACTTGTGTCTCTGCATGGCCCCTTTGTGCCTCTTTTCTGTTCCTTGAAAAGATCTTCCCAAGCCTGGAGAGAGGGATGTCAGTGTTCAAATACACAATTTTCCATTCCACCTGTTAGCACTTTCCCAGATCATGGGAACAGTTGGAAGAGAGTAAGCACCAGCTTCCTTCCAAATGTCTCAGAACTATAATTGTCAGAATTGCCAGCAGCATCTCCAAGTCAATTGAGGAAAGATGAAGGCTGAAGCCTATTTAGAATCCTAAGGATTCATCTCTCTGGTTGAATAGTTTTTGGTAGGGTTTGTCTGTCTTGGCATCCGCCTCCCATGGTGATTTAAAGAAAAAATACGGGCTGTTACTATTTTGATAAAGTTAAATGTTATTTTTATGGCCAACACCCAAATATAATTTCTGTTAACAGCTAATGCGAATACCTGATACTCTCATCCTAAAAATATTGTCTGCATAATTAAATGGGGCTTTTCTTTGAACCTCCCATATTTTATAAATACATACCATTAAAGCTGCCTCATATCAGATAAGAATGTCATCTGGTGAGCTGCACAAGCTGCTTTAGCTCCTATGTCTTCTGTGGGGCTGCCTCCTTATCAACCTGTTGCAACATATGGTTTGTTTCACTGCTCTATCATTTTGCTTTATTCTCCAATAAACTAATAGGCCCCATATATAGTGTTACTGACTCAAAATGTCGACTTAATAAAATTCAGTGGCCATTCTTAAATCAGTACAGCTTCTTGCCCTAAGGCCTAAGCCATAGACTGTAGATATCCTGTTTGTGAAATATTTATTGATATTCATGAATGTGCTGAGAATTGTAAGGATTATAGTTAAAAGATTTAACTAAAAATTTTAAACTTGGTAGGCTCCACTGCAATTTATAATTCTAGAAATGTGTGTATGCCTATGTATGTACATTTATATGTGTGTGTGTAAAAGCTTAAATGAACATTTCATTTTCCCTGACATTCTTTGTGTATTCTTAGAGGATCTTAATGCCATCACTGAAATAGTTGGCATGTCTTTCCCTTTTAATTGGCTTTGCTATCACATTGGCTCAGTTGAAACAATCTATTGTTTCATTCTATTGGAAGGCAGGGTCCTCTGGGAGGGAGAAACTGATGAGGATGCCCTGGAATACTCTGGAGAAGTCCGGAGGGGTGCAGCAGGCCATCACGGCGACCCTGGAATCCCACGAGGGCAAGGGCAAACTGAAGGTGGAAGGGGACTCCCAACTAGCCAACTTGATTCTCCAAACATTGTTTTACGGAGCTTCTTTTTAGTAACACTAACTCTAATTTAGGCCATTCCCATATTATGTATAGAATGTGTAATGTGTCTTCTTAAATATAGCAATCAAATTGGATAAATCTTTCATTTTGTAGTACTTGGTTTTGTAGATACTCTATATTCTCTTCTAGCAAATCTAGAAATGGTTTAAAAAATGGCTTCACATCTACCTGTTTATGTGATAAATTTATATCCCATCTTTATTCCAGGAGCTTGAGATAGCATCCATTAACTACTACATCCATTTTTTCCCACAAAAACAATCTCTGAGAGTAGGTTGGTATGAGAGTGTGTGAATGATCCCAAGTCACCCATTGAACTTCCATGGTTTAGGATAGCCTTCAACAAGGGTCTCGCGGTCCCAGTTCAGTATCTTAACTATTACATGACACAATTTTCTTGTATATAAATCTGGAGGCATGTCTCTATTTATAGAGTAGCAGACAGTATCACTTGCATGTAAACGTGTTTTTTTTGAACACATCTATTATTTATTGTAGAACCACAGACTGGATTTCATATTGCTTTTAAAATGTTGGATGCAGATGGCAATGAACAAGTAGAGAAAAAAGAATTCTTTAAGGTATGGTTTTAAACAATTGATCAGTTGCCTTTGACGGCTGGGGGTCATGGGATTTGAGTCCAAGCCATTTGAAGGGCATCAGAACCATATAGCTATTAAGCATTTCTTCCTCTGCTTTTGAAGTTCCAATTCTAAGTCATAAATATTATCTTAAAACTATAAACCAGAATAAATTTTTACTGAGGTGATAATAAATGTATGTCAAACATACACTTCTATTTTTGTTTATTATTGATGTGCAGTGTTTAGTATTACGTTTGGAGGCAGAACAGTTAATTCAGTTTGTGCTCATCTCATATGCAAGTAAGATAATGCTCCAGATTTTCCAGTTCAGACTTCAACAATACATGGAAAGAGTACTGCCAAAAGTACAAGTAGGATTCAAAAGATCACACCTATGATCACAATTATTCATTTGTTTGTTAAATTTATTTGCCTCCTATGTCATCGTGGGGCTTACAATAATAAAAAGGAAGAAAAATGAAAGGAGTGTAAACAGAACAGAAGTAAAATAATAGAATAATAATAAAAAACAATGACAAAGGAACACAATGATAATAATGCATCAGTATGATAAGCAAAAAGATGGATGGAAAACAGAGAGACGGGGTGTGAATAAATTTAGCAGCCACCTCCATGAAAATCTCCCATCTGGTCCCCAGGCCAGAGCCAGGTCTCTTGGCTCTTGCGGAAGGATGAGATGGTGGGGACAGATGTTACTTTAGAGCAGGACTGTCAAACTCGCAGCCCGCGGGCCAGATGTGTCATGTGCTGGCCCCGCCCCTGCCCGGTTTAGCAAAGGGGGAAAAAGTCCCGATATGTCACATGACGCCACCGTGGTGATGCGAGTTTGACACCCCTGCTTTAGAGGATAAGATATTCCAAAGGCAGTTGCTGCAACAGAGAAGGCTCTTCTTCTGGATCATGATAGTCAGAGTTCTTTGATCGACGGGATCCAAAGTAGGCCCTCTCTGCTGGAACTAGTAGGACAGGCTTGTCCTAGTGGGACATAGCTAACATCCTATGGATCATGAAAGAGGCAAGATTTGGGACTGTCTAAAAGACAATTATGGAAAGCCCTTAAAAGTATGAGCGTGCCAAGTAACATCATTTGCCTGTTGAATTTATATGATGAGTATCCATTTGAATGGAATACGAGTTAACTAAATGCTTCATATTAGAAAACAGATGTATCGGAGTTGTATGTCATCTTGTTTATTTAACATTTTATGCATAGTATATCATGACAAATGCTGAACTAGAAGAAATAGACATTGGAATTAAAATTGCTAGGAGAAACATCAGCAACCCCAGATGATTAGAAATGAGGGAGGCTTAAGGAGTCTCCTGGTGAAGGTGAGCAAATAGTTCCAAAGCCAGTTTACTGCTCGGTATTTAGAAAAGAAAACTAAGATGATATCAGCAGCCATTGCCATCCTACCATAAACAAGTGGGAAAAATGCTGAAGTAATAACAGACTTTATCTTCCTAATTCAGAAACTCATAATGATGGTAACTGTAGCCATGAAATAAAAAGGCATTTGCTCCTTGGGAGAAGGACTGTGATAGATCTAGACAAAGTGCAGAGACATCTCACTGACAGCAAAGCTTTATATTGTCAGGGGCATTGTTTTCCCAGTTGTATCATGTGGATAAGAAAGCAGGATCATCAGAAAAGTTGGAAAAAAAACTTGGAAAGAATAACTTGCATAGCAAGAAGAACAAGTATTTCGATATTAGATGAAATAAAACAGATCTCACCAGAAGAACTAATAATGAACCTAAAACTTAAACATTTTAGACATGTAATGTAAAGAATGAGATCCTGACTCTTGGAAAAATTGAAAACAATCAGAAAGAGGCTGACACAAACCAAGGTTTTAATTTTTACTATGGGTGTTTTAAATTTGTCTGTGTTTAAATTTGTCATGCAAACTGGTGAAAGTTGATTTGAATTGCTGCAGGATATAAATGTGATAAATGAATAAAACACTAGATACTATAAGACAACCATGATTTCACAAGAATTCAAAAGAAGACTTTACTAACAGGCAATATGATATCCATCAGATCACACAGAGCTGGAAGTAACTAAAAAGCTGAATAACAAAAACAAATTTAGGAAAATACTGCTTTTTCCAACCTAACCTGTCAGACTTTCTTTTAACATTGGATGTGAGGAATCAAAGGTACATTTTAAACTTTATAAAGTACAGGAAGTCCTCAACTTATGACCACAATTGGGACCAGAATTGCAGCCATAAGCTGCTGCAGTTGTAAGTCAAGTCACCATGTGACTGGACCGTTTTATAACCATTTTACTGTGGTTGTTAAGTGAATCGCATAGTCGTTAAGTGAATCCAGTTTTCCCCATAGACATCTTCTCCTGGAAATCATAAAAAAAAAAGATTGCACATTGCAGTTATGCGACTAACAGGACACTGCAGCCATTTGTAAATGTGATCCAGTTGCCAAGCATCCAAATTGCAATCAGATAATCGCGGGGGGCTATGCAACAGTCATAAGTATATGCACAGGCCATAAAGCACTTTTTCCGAGGGTTGGACCTTCAAACAGTTGTTAGATGAACAGTTGTAAGTCAAGGGCTACCTGTGGGAGATGTAAGGAGAGATCATTTTTATCATTTAGAAAGAAGGTCGTATGTTCCTTCTCTCACAATGATAAACATAAGCACTTCTAAGCACCTTTAAATCCTGCACTTTCTGATTCTAACTTTGCCGTTATCATAAATAATAAATTTTATGTTCTTTTATTTTTGCTATCCATTTGAGGAGCGGTGTTAACATCTTTGAAAGGTAGGGGGGCTTAGCAGTGGTATACTGTACTCAGTTTCTTTCGCACACATGATGAGCAATGTTTTACAAAAAAAAAAAATCCTGCCAGGAGTCTGCTGGATGATTGCTTTGGGATTTAAAACAATAAGCAAATGCAGCTTTTGATAGAAAACTTTTGAATGTAAAACCTGTTTTTATTTTATAAACAGTCATGATTATTTAATCATTCTGGCTTCTTAAAAGAAAACACAGCTTTGTATCAAACACATATCATATTGACTATTCAGAATGTTTAAAATGCACTATTTCAATAAGTTTTTAAAAGCTGCAATCTACGAAGTGAGATCATTTTTATTCAGTAGTGACTGCTTTAATTTAGAGTTAATGTCCATGCTATCTAATGAAGGCCTTTCCCACTGCTAATGCCTGAGAATCTTTATCTATAAATGGCAGGGGTAGAATAATATTTCCTGCATGCACAGGAATGCGGCCTGCCAGTTAATTTTCCTAGTCAAATTGATAGCATTGTCCTATACTTCAGACAGGAAGAATAAGTAAAAGAGAAATTAGGCTTCATAAGGCTGCTTAGTAAACTGTCTGAAGAAAAATTTGAACTGGAGAATTCTTGCCCTCTTTATGTAAGTTCTCATTTAACTTTGAGATAAACCTCTTAAATCAATGGCATATAAAAGCATTTATCTGATTTTATTTTTCTCTGAAGCTATGTTGCCCTGCTTAAACTTATATTTTTGTATGCATTTAAAATTTTTTTTTAATAAGGTCAATGTGCAACTAGTTCTTCCCATCATATGCCTAATACACATACACCCACGTCTCCAAAGAATCGGGACCTTCCCAAAAAGTGTAGACTGTGGACTGGTTCTCTGGCTTAAGGAGGATAATCAATGCTGGGGAAAACACAAACAGGGATTATTCAAAGAAAGCTTGATTCTATAATCCTTGAAAATGACAAATGTAAAGCTAACTTTTGTGGGTTTAAAGAACTAATTTCAAGTAGCAAGCAGTTTTTCTTGTGACCATATTCATTCATGGAAAATCCTGGAATAAAATATTCCTTCCTGCCCCTCTCCTTCCATCAATGTAATAGTTCTATACTTGCTTCCTATCGCACCTTAGATTTACTTTGTAATTCATGTATAATTTATCCATTCTATGCTTGTTTGGTGTTCTTATACAGAAGATTTTCTACATAGAGACTTTCATAATAAATAAAGGAGACCTCAATCTTTGTAACCTCATTAAATATTCTGTGTATGCTGTGGGAATGTCCTGCCCAAACTCAGAAAAATAGAAGATAATATATACATACTTTTGTTTTAGCTTCAGAAAATAATTGGAAAGCAAGATGAGTTTAAAACAGCTCCAGGAGATGACATCCTGTCTCAGGTAGGTACCAATCCAAGGAAGATTCATATGAATTTTCTGATGCATCAATATAACTTTTCCTCTGTTAAAATATTTGTGATGTTTATTTACTTAAATAGTAAATAAAGTAATGACTGAGGTTTTCCTCTAATCTGAGGAAACTCAGAGTTAAGGTGAAGATTATATAATAAAGATGAAAGAGAGATTTATGGATCATAACCACAAAAAAGACATTATGTTATGATAATGTCTATTAGGTATTAATGCCTAGTTTTTTGGTTTTGGTTTTTGCGTGCCTTCAATCATTCTTCATTATTGATGACTATGGACATGCTCAGGATTTTTTAGGACATTTTTTCAGAAGTTGTTTGTCATTAATTGAGGACAAGTTGAGGACAATTAATCATTGGGACAGCTTGCCATCAGAAGCTGTAGGTGCTTCACCACTGGTGGTTTTTAAGAAGAGAATGGACAGGCACTTGTCTGAAATGGCATAGGGTCTCCTGCTTGAGCAGGGGGTTGGACTACAAGGCCTCCAAGGTCGCTTCCAGCTCTATTTTGATTGATTGATTACCTTCTTTCTAGAGCTGAGAGGGAGTGACTGACCCAAAGTCATCCAGTTGGCTTTGTGTCTCAAGCATGACTAAAATGGTCTCAATCTTCATGTCTTTAACTACCATAGCAAACTACTATAACTATCTAAAATTTAACATGATTAATATATTTTAAATTTCTCTAGTTACAATTGTATAAATAATATAAAACTTAGAAAAATAATAAACTTATAGTTGTTCAAGTTGGAAGGGTCCACAGTAGTTGATTGCATCTTGACAACATTGGCTAATATTCAAAAAAAAGCATTGGACCAGATTAATACTTGGGTAGGAGACAATAAACATATCCTAGCGTACCCTAGGCCCATGGTGGTAAACCTATGGCATACGTGCCACAGGTGGCATGCAGAGCTCTCTCTCTGGGCATGCGCGCCTTCTCCCCAGCTTGGCTCCACCACGCAAGAATGCGTGCCTCCCACCAGCCAGCTGGTCTTTGGTCTCTGTCACGCATGCACGGGGGGTGGGGTTCATCTGGAGGCAGGGGCCATGCAGGGCGTGGGGGCATGCACAAGGGGCACGTGCGCAGATGCGTATGCACGGGGATGCACACGTGTTACATTTTGGGTATGCGTGCATGCACATGCACTTTGGGCACACAGTGCTGAAAAGGTTCGCCCTCATAGCCCTAGGCTATATGGAGAAGTTGAAAAAACATCCTACAGGAAAGCAGTAACCAATTACATGTGTATGGACATAGTATTACTGGCTTTGCAGGATGAGAGGCATGCTTGCCCCTTAATTTCATACAATGGGTTTAGTAGATTGTTCTAATACGTTCTAGAATTTTCAGTTTAATTCTATTACGTGCTACCACTATCTTAGTTTTACAGACACTCCATATACATGTTTCATTTATTCCTTTTGTTTATTAATGCCATTTATTAATGCCATAATTGTTACCTGTTGAGCCCATCTCCACCATCTATCAAGACTTTGGTCAATCCTGCTTGTGATCACCTTGCCTTTTTTGCAAATGTACTAAATTTGCAGAAATTCCATTTTCCATTATGGAATCTCCTTAAGATAACATTATGTTGTGTATTTTTTTTATTTTAAAAACTAAATTTAATAAAAGCTTCTATATTTCATTATTGACTTTTTCCTTAATTTAAAAACATGGTAAAACAGCTTGGGTTGTTGTCACAATCAAAACTGGTTATAGGTTTTGTAACTGCAAATTCAGCAGTTCAGCACCTTGCAAGCTTCAATGTGTTTCTCCTCCCTGATTTGCAAATTCCAGGCATTTCTTTCCAACCCCCATCTCTGGGATCTTCATGAGACTTGCAAGCTACCTAGTTCTTTATGGGGGTTGAGAGAGTCAAGGGGCAAATTGAATGCCATTTAATCTGAGCAAATTTTCAACCCCCTAAGCCTCCCCAGCTATAAAAAGGGTGGCCATATTTATGCTGCAAGCAATGCTCTCACTTTTAGTTATTTACATTATTAACTTGTCTTACTTTTTTGCTAGATTTTACACTGTACAAGGGTTTGTGGCAGTAGGTAAATATTTCTGAGTTCAGCAGCGAATAAAAATGAAGGCTAGAGGCTCTAGCTCAGTCTTTGTTTGAGAATTCGCTCCTCTGGCCACAAAAAAGACACAGTAAAAAAAACCCCCCATCCTAGGAGATCAGAGGAAAGGGAATGACAACATCTCAGCTGACGTATCAGTAAATTTTATAACTAGACAGCCTACATCATAGCAGATGTTTTGCAAGAGTACCTACAATGTTTCTCTCAAAATTCCAAATGTTTTTACCAGTCAAAAGGGTCCCACATCTCTGTTGCAACGTATTATATTTAATTTATCAATTGCATCATTGCCAGGTGTAGTATGTTGTTGCATTCAAATGATCAGGCAGATTACACAAGGACTTTCAGTTGCGGGAAGACACACCGAACAGATGTCCGAGCTCCCTTTTTATTTAGTACCGCTTGCTCATCGCAGTCGCTGATAGGGTACCAAAAACTCATCTGATCTTACTTGTACATAAACGATTGGTTAACATATGTTTGGGTATGCTCGTGATATCTTCATGCTTAGCTCGTGTTGCATTCAGCTGACTTCCTTAAACTCATTTCCTTAAAGTCATCTATGTGCCGATTCTCTCGGCTGCAGTTTATCTAGAACGGATGCATGTGTTGACGTGACCCTTCCTGATGTGGTTTGCCAGCTACCGAGAAGGCCCATAATCCCCACATTCCTCCCCAATAATTTAACCTGAAGAATTTATTTAGAATTAATTTCATAAATAGTGCATCTTTGCTGCAAACTTCAGTCCATCTCTCTCTATTCCTCCCATTTATTCAGTTCCATTTCTAGGCTTATACAGCAATGCCTCTTGATCAAATGAGCATCAGAAACCTTATTACTGTATTTCTTTGTATATTATGGCAATCAATATACAAATGATTGGGAATTTATTCATTAGTAATCTCTAAGTAGAAAAAAAGGTACATTCTAAATACAGCAGCATAAAGGACAATCATCTGATGAAAGCCCCAAAAATAAAACATAAACAAGTGGCTAGTGATTTGATAAATGAAAAGCAGAATTCAAAACTCTGGGGAGAAATTTGGATGTATATTAGATTATTTGTATGTGTGATGGTGGCATATTTTCATAACCAAAGAATTATGTAGAACGTGTAAATGCTTCTTATGTCTTTTCATTTTGTGTGACAGGCAGGCATTCCAACAAGATAAATCTCATCATGCTTCAGGCAGTTTCTTCATTTTTATCTTTTTCTTCATTTTTTTTCCTTTTTAGTGGCATAAGTATATGTTTCCCTCTGCTGTTTTCCTTTTTAAAAAGAAAAGTTGGGCATATTTTAAAAAGAGTTACTCAAAATTACTTCTGAGAAGGAACAGACCTTTGACATATCATGGCCATTTTATCATCAACAGTATCAACGGTAGACACCTTCAAGTTTCTAGGTTCTATTATCTAGGTTCTATTATCAAGGACTTGAAATGGACACTTAACATTAGAATCGTGATTTAAAAGGCACAACAAAGAATGTTCTTCCTGCATCAACTCAGAAAGCTCAGATTGCCCAAGGATCTGCTGATACAGTTCTACAGAGGAATTATTGAGTCTGTCATTTGTATCTGACTAAGAGTCTGGTTTGGCTGAACCACCAAACAGCACAGGTACAGACTTCAACAGATTAGTTAGGACTGAAAAAAACAATCCCCAAACAATTGCAACCAGCCTGCCTTCCATTGAGGACCTGTATAACTGCACGAACCAGAAAGAGGATTGAGAATATATCTACAGACTCCTCACATCCTGGACATGATCTATTTCAACATCTCTCCTTAGTATGCCATTGTAGGGCATTGCATGCCAAAACAACTAGACACAAAAATAGACATCAATCTGCCAAACACTTAATTGCCACAGCACGGTCTCAAAACTTACCCTTTCTCGTCTTCTCATCTTTCCTACTATCTTTTCCTGTTGGTTTGTTATTTATCAATTTAACAATTATTTAACAATTTATCAATTGTTATTCGTAACTTACGATTAATGATTATAACTATGATTTGTGATCTATGACCTATTATTTGCTGTGTGTCTGTGTGTCTGTCTGTCTGTCTGTCTGTCTGTCTATCTATCTATCGTATCTATTACTACACTGTGAGCTTATGCACCGGAGACAAATTTCTTGTGCGTCCAATCATATTTGAACAATAAAGAATTCTGTTCTGATCTGTTCAGTTCTGTTCTGTTCTACTCTACTCTACTCTACTGTACTCTACTCTATTGCATAAATATGCTATAGCAAACCAGAACCTCAGCTTATAATCAGTATGCTTAAATTCCAATATCTGCAAGCAGTGTGAATTGTGGGTAATTGAAGACATCTCTGTTAATGACTGGAGATGTCAACTGTCGTGAAGAATGAAAGGCTGATAATTCGGTTGGTCCTTTCAATCTCTCAGGAAAAAAAACCAGAACAGGAGATCACCCACTACTGTGCTGAATGGCAGCTCCTCATGAAACTGCATAAAACAGCATAAAATAAGCCTCAGCAGCATCAGAGCCTTTAATAAGGACTCTAAGCCAATCAAACTTACTTTCCCATCACATTTGGAAATCTTCATTTTAGCCACTTTATGGATAATAGAGACTTTCAAAGCAGCAAGCTTAAATTGACACCCAATGTGTTTTACCTTCTTCTTTGGATTAAAAAAAAAATTAAACAGACTTGAGAATTTAAAATAATATACAATTGGCAAAACACACACACACACACAGGATTTGGATTCAAGAAAGTTTTAAATGGCTTATGAGACTAGAAGATTTGGAATACCAGTTATTTTTGCTGCAAGATTTGAAAAGCAAGTATATAATTAAATAATATATACTCAGAAACAACTGAAACGGAACTAAACCCATATCAGGAACTGAGACTTGATGAAGTTAACAAATGGACACTAGAGGGAACTGAAGGACCAGGCAGAAAGAGTTAAAATAGCTAAGGCAGCTATACCTTTTTCTTATCCTAAAGAGTTTTTTGAAAGCTGGATGGAGATATTAACAAGCAATATCTCAGATAGGATACAAATTTCAATGGATATATGTTTTAGAAGATGATGAGAAAAATACTTAAAAACTTTTACCTGACATGGACATTACAGAGTTGAAGGCATGGATGACAGCAACATGGAGATTACCAAAAAGACAAAAAGACAGATCTAGAAATGGATCTATACATGGAACAGCTGCAACCCAAAATTCTGGATGATGCCTCTTCAAAGGATGTGGACAAGGATGTGGACATGGTACAGATGTGACAAGAAATCCCGGACAATGCCTCTTCATGGGACTCTTTGATCGGGGTAAACCGTTTGATATTGCCAAATCAAGACTGAAAAGACACACTTTCCAATTCTGTATAGATTTTTATTTATTTATTTAATTTCATTTGAAATATTTATATAGCCGCCCATCTTCTAACCAACATTGGGTGGCTCCCAATCAAAAGTTAAAATAACATTCAAAAAACATATTAAAACTACAAAGCCAAACAGATTAAAATATGATATTCAACAAAGACCTGGCTAGACCTTGTAAATTTAAAAGAAGGTGAAAAATGACTATATTGCTTATGGCCATATGATGAAGTTTGGAAGCCACTTCGTTATTATTGTTTGTGTTGCAATAATAATAATTTGTTTTTCTAACTTTTCTTTTTTCTGCGCCTTCAGAACTTTTCTTCTATTTTTCTTTTTTCAATTCTAGTTTAGTTTCTGTTAGTTCTTTTACGTTACTAAAAACTTCAATAAAACTATTTTTTCAAGAAAGGACATTTTCTGTTATTTATTGGGAACATCCATGCCTCCTAATTGTCCTAGAAGCTGTTTTGTCTTAATTTAGCCTTGCTTGAATTGGATCTAATTAGGGTGACAGAGAAAAATAATTGCCGATTGACTTTATTTCTTCTTTTGATCATGGCATCATGTCCTAGCAACACCTACTTACATGCACTTTACTCACAATGTTGCCTTCGTCTCGGACCCGGTCCAGCTCATCTCTAAGCCTAGCTCTGACCTTAACTAAATAAAATAAGCAGCATGTTGTTGTTCTTTTGACATTTTGCTGATGTAGACAGGGTTTGAGTAAATAGCTTCAGTACAAGTCAGCTCCAAGTCTATTATTTCCCTACCAATCTTGAAGGCTAGATGACATTGGCTCATATCCATGTAGCAACAAATGCATTAGCAATAGGCAGGGACAAAGAGATACTTAAGGGACACTATCGGGTTATTTTTTAAAAAGTGTTTATTTGTTTTAACGGGGGAAAACCCATCTGCCATCAAAAGCAACATCTGCTATAGAGAAATTTTGAGCAGAAAAATGTCATTGAAATTTATATGTTGCCTTTCACATTGGGCTCTAACCACATTTTTCCTGTGGTTTCCTTTCTTTGCCGTGTATCAGTTTATTTTTAGCTTTGACCAATCCTTCTATACATACCTTCTATTCCTTATATGCAACAAAAAAAAAAGTTTGCAGAATATCCTGAACCTCATACCAACCAACCACGTATTATCTTATTGTACAGCATAGCCCCAACTTATGTCATTAGTTCAGTTTCTGATTCAGCGTTGTATGAATCCACAACATTGGGTTAATTGCATAATAGGGGTAAAAAGTTCATGGAGACGTAGCCAGCATTTTTTTTTAACTCGCAGATACTACATTGAGCATCCACACCAATTGTGATGAACGGTGATGTCACAACACAACATTTGTACTTGCCTCTTACAGATTTGTATTTGAGGTCAGTAACTGTTTGCTCACAAAACACCACAGAGTCTTCACCAAAGTGACCTTAATGGAAGTCTTTCACTCTCTATACCAGGGGTGTCAAACTCGATTTCATTGAGGGCCCCATCAGGGTTGTGTTTGACCTCGGAGGGACAGGGTGGGGAGTGGCCATAGTGGCCGTTGTCAGGGGTGAGTGTGGCCATGGCAGGTGTACCCACGGGACTTGTGTCAGGGGCACCTGTGGTAGCCAAGTGCTAATGCTGGACTTCCGAGACCTTCCCTCCCTCTCATTATAATAAATTCTCCTTCCTTCCTTCCTTCCTTCCTTCCTTCCTTCCTTCCTTCCTTCCTTCCTTCCTTCCTTCCTTCCTTCCTT
>JANHFL010001531.1:117397-138180 GCA_032468155.1 Oxyrhabdium leporinum | reverse complement strand
AAATTCTAATATTTTAATTACATTCTCATCTGTAGGGATCTCTTTGTTTTTCCACTGTTGTATAAACACAATTTCCATCCAGTCACATGATCAAGCCACGCCCACCAAGCCACGCCCACAGAACCGGTAGTGGAAAATTTTAGATTTTGCCACTGTTTGTGATTCAAATTCTGCTCTTATCTAGTGTGCGATGTCATGCAGGAAAAAGAGTGGAACTTACATCATGACATTGCACTTTTATTTCTTTATTTAAGCAACCCATCTGATAAAACTGACACTGGACTGACATAAGGAGGATTAAAACCAACAAATTGTAATGCATCCGTAGAAACCAGTATAATAATCCATACAGATCATCCTGGTGTTTAATACCTTACAAAAGACCAGGAGAACCAGGATCCATATTGGGGAGAGGGGTCACTGTTCCATCGGTAAGCACCACAACAGGTGATATTTAAGGAATCTACAGCATGCCAATCCTCCGAGTTCCTGCTTGAAAACCAGAAATTACCAAACCCAACAGCTCCCCACTATCATGACCCTCCATGCCATGAAGGTTTTATAAGTAATAATTACTTGAATTGTACCCTCAAGAGAGTCAATACAGCTTATGAAGCAGAGATGTCACATGACCATTTCATGAATTGTCCAGCGCAGTCCACACTGCTGCATTTTGGACCAGCTACAGCTTCCAAATGCTATTTAAGGGTAGCCCTATACAGACCTTGTTACATAATCCACCCAAGAAGTAACTAAAGCGTGAACTACCATAAGTTGGGTCCCCTGGTCCAGATATAATGGTGCACAAGATGAATCTGTACAAAACCCTTCCTAGTTATAGCTGTCTCCTGTTTTTTGGGATGTGTCCAGAAGGATCCTCGAATTGTGCACTAGCATGCTACTCCATTTATAGATAAAGATGGACGATCACTGAAGTAAAAAAAACCCGCAATCACTTAGTGTTACCATTTTGGCATCAATGTGGTTAAAAATGGATGTCCATGCCTCTGCAATGTTCCAGCCCCCTTTATCCTCATTTGCCTTTGTTTTCTTTCACATTAAGAACTCCACAGGGTACTTAAGTTAGTTTCTATCCCCAAATTGCTAATGAAACCCGATTGAAATGAATCTAGAAAATCAGTTTTCTTGGGAGACTAGTGGATAAAGGAAGCAAAAGATGCAGTCCCTCTTGTGTTGTTCTCTGTGTGAAGAGAGCCAAAGGTATATAGAAACTGTCCACCTAGAACGACCTAATCGAACTGCTGCTACAGTTGGCTTACCTTGCAAGAAGCAACAGGAATGTTTTTTTCTCTCCAGGGAGCATCTGGAATTTGTCAAATGTTCATTTGGCTTAAAAAGGAGGGAGGGGGAGAAGAATGGCTACTAGCAACTGTAGGATGTGTCTAAAATGTCGTAAGAAAAATAAGAGGAACTGAGATAACTAAGCTCTATAAACAACAAGTGCAAAGAACAATGCTACAGATGAAGAAAATGGTAAATGTCAAGTAGGAATTGGTTGGGTTGCAGCACAAAATATTTTGGAAAGGCTTATAATTTGAGATGTAAGAAGAGCTGATTATATCTTACAGTGGTAATGCTTAATATTGTGGAGTTCTTGGTGCTTTTTGAGCTTAGTCGTTTGCAGGCATTGCCCAATGCCCAACAGTACCAAAAGAACACCAAGAACTCGGCAATTGAATCCTGAGCTACATAAACTGGTGTTTAAAAATTTGTGAACTCTTCCATTTTCAATATTCCTGCAAAAATATGAGCTAAATGGTGTTATGTTCTCCACACGAGTCCTAAAACTAGATAAAGACAACCTAATTAAACAAAAAAGCCAATTGTATATTCTCTTTTATGGGAATGTTTGGTTCCGTGAAGATGCCCTACCTACACATTCCTCATTTACTAGGTGCCACAATATTTTTTCAATGTTTCAGCCCTGAACTTCCTATTGCATACATCCTGAAATCATACATAATTTGAAAATGTTAACAATTGTACTTTTCTGAATTGATGTTCTCCTGTTTTTCAAGTAAACATCATAAAAAAAGGTCAAGTTCATCTGCAGCTTGTGAACATTACATGCAAATGCAATCTACTGGGGGAACAATCTTATCAAAAGTCTTCAATTAAACTGTACAGATATTCATACAATTCCATGTTTCTGAATGCCCCGGTTTCCTGGCTATATTGACATCTATTATGACATTTTTTTCTTGGCTGCCTTATATATAGTATTTAATTTTGTTCTCAGTCCTGTCCTGTTCTTAGTTATTTGAGTCATTTGTTTAAGATGGTGGCTGTAGAAATTAAATAAATAAATAAATAAATTCCCACTGTGCAAGTGTTCTATATAGTTCATAAATTGATACAAAAATGGGACAAAACAGATTTAAAGCTTAACAAATAAAAACTGATATGCATGGCTATCTCTCTCTTTATGAATAGATACAAATGATTTTTCTCTGATGGCCATTCAATAATCAAATTTTGATTTGTATTTCATTGATGTTCATGATACATTTGTTAGCAAAATTTTGAATAAGTGTAACATTAGTTTGAACAAGAGTATTTTATAGCAAACCATTTCTCATATCTGTTTCTTATATCTCTTAAAAGTTTTATTGGTCTCCTTTTAAACAGATTTTAATTAAAGTATATGTGCACATTATTTACTTTCATGTTTAAGTCTGCTTTCTCATTCAAGTAACTTTAAAGAAATTGCAGATATCAACATTTTTTCAGCCTAGTTACTCATGAACATAGATGAATTTAGAGGGCACTCTAGTGGTAGACTTGCTCAAGCACAATATTTTTGTTATTCATGGGATTTATTAATTTCGTCCAGCTAAGTGTATTTAAGATCGCAATCTTTTAAAAGCTAGTAATTTCTTTTACTCAGCTTGTGTTAGTCAACAGCTCACAGAACTCTGCCCTCTTGGCATAATTTCTGTTATTCTGCAACATGGAAGTAATGAAAGTTGTTGCTGTTAGGAGATGGAAGCTAACAGTCTGTATGTTGCATTGTCCTACAACAGTGACTCTAAGAGGATACTCCTTATTTACGCAGTGCCATCAGTTGATACGAGTAAACTATTATTTGGCTAAAATTGCGGTATGAAAATAATTGTCTTGACAAATGAATAATTCTGCTGGATCAGGCCAAGGCAATCTTAATCTAACATTTAGTTTTGGAGAGCAAAATGCTTCTGGGGCAGGAAATGAAGACTTTGCCTTCTTGTACCGTTTCTCTACTGAAGCTGACATGTTGCTCCCATCCCAGAGATAACACTAATTCCCAAGCATTTGATAGACCTGCTCTCCATGAATTTATCTAATTCTCTTTTAGAGCCATCAACATTAGTTGTCTTCACTATGTCTTATGGTAATTAACTCTACCACTCTATTTTTCACAAAAGTATTTTGTTAAAAATATTTTTTGTCAGTTCCAAATTTCTTTTTGTTCAGCTTTATTGGAGGATCCCAGGTCAGACTGTTTCAGGAGGGTGAGATAAAGTCTCCTTTACTTTGTCCTTGGTATATATGATTTTATATTTAGTACTTCAGTCTTGTCTGCTTCAATCACCTTTTACCAAATAAAGAGCTCCAGACATTTTAGCTTTTTCTCATAGAGAAGGCTCTCAAGCACTTAATCTTTTTGGTTGTCCCTTTCTGCACTTAACTAAGCTGTCATATTATTTGTTTATTTACTTTAGATTTATGCAGGATTTACAAGCAGAAGTACAAGAAATGGAATTCAATCAGTTTTCCAAAGGTCTAACCTTCATGAGAAAAGAAGATTTTGTAGAGTGGTTGCTGTATTTCACTGATGAAGAAAATAATGAAGTTTATTGGCAAAATTTGAAGGAGAGAATCCAAGCAGGAGAGGTTGGTATAAGTTATCTCATCTTGAATTAAGCATCTATAACATAACTGAATAACGTTCTAAAGTACAACAAAATATAATCAAGTTATTTTGTTCGTTATACGTAGTGATTTGACAAATCCCTTATGAATACACTTGGATTTTGCTGTCTTGCCTAAACATCTCACCCATTTTGGTATTCCAGAGTATCAGTATGGATGAATTTAAGACTTTCTGCCAATTTACAAACCGTTTAGAAGATTTTTCAATTGCTCTGAAAATGTTTACTGCAGCCAGCCGTCCTGTTAAACTGGGTAAGAAGTGCACCATTTCATCATTCTTCATGAAATCAAAATGAAAAGATAGCGTGTGTGGATTCTGAAAATGTCCCCATTATGTCAATTTTGCTTTATAAAGTTATTTTGAACTTAATGCATTATATGTCAGTCCCTCACTACATAGTATGACAGCTACGCCATGACAGTTTGCCATCTCTTAGCACGCACAAAGGAAAAGAGTGGAAATTGTTTCTAAATGGAAAAATAAATGATTTCCAGTCAATATTGCTACTTGATTTTTAACCGGAAGCTCAGTAGGTGGCAACACCACGTTGGCTTTGTCAGGACTCAGAAGCTAAACAACATCAGGTCTGGTGAGGTTCTGGAAGGAAGAGGAAAACAAAGCATTGTGGCCAAGAAAAATATATGGATGTGTCTATGAGGTCACCAAGAGCTTTGGAGGTTTTTTTAAAAACAATATTGGAAGATGCCTCCTTTTGTGTGTTTTTTAAGATGTAGTAGAATATATTTAAAAAGTTTCTTTAACAAATACAGTACTGGGTGCTTTGCTGCTATGCTAGAATAATAGTAGAACTGAGGTGTGCAGATCAGTTTCAGTCCAAATCATCAATTTAGACTGTCAGTCCAGTTCAGCAATTTGAGTTCATTTAGAAAATAGAACCAATGGATGTTTTCTCAATTAATTAGTGAAAAATAGCTCGTGAGGTCTTCCAAACTGTTAATCTGATTTGGAAAACAGAATAAATAACATTACCTTTAAAACAAATCTTGCAATCAAAGTTTTCCAAAAGCTCTTATTTAGAATCTTCATTTTGACTTCTCCTAAAAAAATGGAACTAAAAAAGAACATTTAAGAGCTCTTACAAAGATCCACACTTTTTACTGTATAAAACAAATATTTATACAGTGTGCCTAGTAGTATATGGGTTTTCTCTACCAAAAATTAAGTATATTTGTCTTTTTTAAAATCTCTTTAAAAAAGAACTGACAAACTGGAATGCATATATGAAGTATAGTATGTGAAACAGCATTTATGAACCTTACTACAAAGCTGAACCTTTAACAAGTAAACATGGGATCAATTTGCTGCTGCCATTTATGTAAATAAGAAATTATAAGACAATAGAATCCAAAAATGAACAACATCTTTGGTTTGCTTTATAGTAATGTTCTCTTTTCCCTCATCATCTGTTGTTAATCCATTGCTAGTACAGAATTGTTATAGCCCTTTAAAAATGCATAAAACCCCCATTTGATATGGATTTGATTTTTTTTAAACTACATTGCTTTTGGTTAAATGTTATCTTCCCCCGCCCCTTCTATATATTATAATAAAGCATAATTGTAAGGAATGACTTCCTATTGCAGATAGTATAGGCCCTTACAAGATAAATGCAAGAAAAAGCAAACTCAGGAAAATTTTAATTATAGATCGATTTCATAAATCTTTTAGAGTACATATAGTCAAGAAAAAAACAATTCCTTCAGAAATATAAAAGGAGTTACAATATTCCAGATAAAATATTGTAATTCATTTTTTTTGTTTACTGGGCAAATTGATGTGCTCAAAAAGCAGATTCAGGTAAAAAAGGTAGCTATTTTCCATAAAGCAACTGGTTCCACCTCTGTGAAAATAGAAGTAATTTTTCTTCAGTAAATATAGTGCTACATAGCTGTTTAAGCACTGCCATGGACACCCGTTTTCTGATCACACTGTTTATTACATGAGTGTAAAGTTCTCAGATTCCTTTATTCCTTGGATTTATAAATCTAGTTATTATGTTTAATAGAAACATGAAATATCTTTGCTTGTGCTAGTGGAGTTCAAGAGAGCTGTGAAAGTGGCCACAGGACAGGAGCTCTCAGATAATGTTTTGGACACCATCTTCAAGATCTTTGATTTAGATGGAGATAATTGCCTCAGCCATGCAGAATTCCTTGGAGTCCTCAAAAACAGGATGCATCGTGGATTAAGGGTAATTCTTCTCTCGAATGTTCAGTAGAAATGTCTAATTGCCTCACTGTTTTAATAAAGTAAGGAGAGCTTATACACAGAGAGCTTATATTGCCTAGTAGAATTTTTTTTAATTTATCAGCTTTATAAAATATGCATTTATAAAACAAAATTTATCTTATTAAAACAAGCAGTTTATAATATGGGATTAGCTGGTATACAACTTGTTTAATGCAGCTGAGTCTATCATCTCTCTTTGAACATCCCATACAATATGCTATGTTGAGGTTCTGCCACAATCTCTTGTGGATGGGCGGATACGCTCCAGACAGACAGAGATGACAGAGGCAGGCAGACAGACAGACATGATATAGATGATAATTATTTGATGTAGATGATAAATATTTACTTGGGGTCACTGAGAGCCATCCCCAAGTCACGCTACTAATCCCAAAGCTTCTAATGATGGCAATGAGTAAAATAATAAAAGGAAACTAGATAATTTGTACTCAAAGCATTTTTAAATGATGTTTTAATGCCAAATACATGCCCTAGAACCGTGATGGCGAACCTATGCCACGCGTGCTGGAAGTGGCACACAGAACCATCTCTCTGGGTATGCCAGCCGTCACCTGTTACTCTTCTGGGTTCCAGTCAGCGGGTCTTTGCGTGTGCGGGAGCGCCAGAAACCGGAAGAGCAGCTCCCCGGAGTGCATGCGCACACTGGCCAGCTGTTTTTTGCGTGCGCATGCACGTTAGAAAACGAACAGGTGGCCAGCATGCATGCACACGCCAGGAAGCTAAGCTTCCGGTTTCCTGCGCTCCCGTGCGCGCGTGTCAGGGAGCTGCTCTGCTGGTTTCTGGCACGCATGCATGCTCCCGTTTCAGCACTCGATGCCGAAAAGGTTAGCCACCACTGGCTTAGGATGATGAGGAAGGAAGACAAAAATAAGCAAATTCAAATTTTAGCTCTTACTACAAAATAATTAAATGGCTAAATAGAAGAACTAAGTAATGGATAGTGCCAGCCTGCCCAACAAAGGAGGGCGGACTGGCACTGCTATATTTGTATGTCATATCTAATGATAAAACAGCTAAACTGCAGAAGTCTTTTTTTTTTTAATTATTATTTTTATTTCTTTTATATTGTTTTTATATCCTTGTAAGCAGCCTTGAGTTGCCATGTGCAAGTAGGCGACAATATAAATTTTCTAAATAAATAAAATAAATAAATGCCTTTCTAGAACTACGCTGCTCCCTCTGGTCATGATTTATGGATCATCCCTAATCATGAAGCAGGATTCATCCAGCAGCTTCCAACCACAAAAAAAAATCCTTGTGGTTGTAATAGGTTCATTTATAGATGACTAACCAGGACAAAAGTAATGTGTCCTGCAATCAGGTAAATGTGTTTGGACCAGTAGGAATGGTTGACAGATCACTTTAACAGACAGATGGATCTGACTAGCTGACTTCACCCAATGTAGCCAGCTTTAAAAAAAATATCACAAATATAGATTGGTAACTCTTACTTTTTTTTAAACAGGTGCCTCAGCAACAAGGAGTGCAGGGTTACTGGAAATGTGTGAAACGAGAAACCATTAAAGGAGCAAAAGAAGTTTGGAAGAAAACTGGGAAGAGTCCTTTTTAAATGTATTTTTGTAAGATCATTTGTTACTCAGCTTTTTTATTTTGCTTTGTTTCTTATGTATCTGTTTACAGATTGGCTATACTAGATGAAGTGCAATCATTTAATGCCATTAAACATCGGACACTTCCATTATTTGATTTTGATAGAGGTGGGCATGAAAAAGAAAATGTGTTTTGTGTTTCGGAATCATTCAGGGGTGCTGTAGTTTGATAGAATTGAAACCCCCAAAGCACTTTTGGTTGTTCTGCATTTTAATTGAAACAAATTTGGGAGGAGCTTTCTTAGCTTGCCCGTCTTCCCCTCCTCTACCAAATGGCCCATCTGTTGCTCTTCTCAGCCCTTGATGTTCCTTGCCCTTAGCTGCTGATGTCCTTGGCTTCAATCATGACATAACTACCAGCCCAACCATTACCAAACGTACTTCCTTTCCTCCCTTCCCCTTTGCCAGTACCATTTCCAGCGTGCTTGGCTTCAAAGGCAGCATATACAATTGATCCATCCACTTTTTAGTACTTTTCCTTGCCTTCTTTGCCTGCGACCTCATTGGCCTTTTCCTTCTCTCTGTCTCTCCCTGAAGCATGTCTCTCTTAAATATGCTAGTTGTCATCCTGTGGCAGACCACCTCAAACTAGTCCTTCCATGCATAGAACACTTTGCACATCCCTTCAGCAATAGAATTTGCTTTAGGGTTATTTTAGATGGTACTCATGTTCTCACAGATGGATACGGTTTTCCATACCATCTGGAATTTAGTACAGGTAGTCCTCAACTTAATTGAGCCCAAAGATTCCATTGCTAAGCAAGACAGTTGTTAAGTGAGTCGTGCCCCATTTTACAGCTTTTTTGCCGCAGTCGTTAAATAAATCGCTGCAGTTGTTAAGTGAATCATGCAGTTCTTAAATGAATCTGGTTTCCCATATTGACTTGGTTTGTCAGAAGCAAGCTAGGAAGATTACAAATACTAGTTGCCAAGTTTGATCATGGGGATGCTACAAATGGTCGTGTGAAAGCAGGTCATAAGTCGCTTTTTCCAGTGCTGTTGTAACTTTGAATACTGCTAAACGAATGGTTGTAAGTCGGGAAATATCTTTTAAAGGCAAGTTTCATAGCACACATGGGAACGTCCCCATTTTTAAGAATTAAAGGGAAGAAAAGTATGAAAAATACAACAATGCAATGCAATGCGATTGAATTTTTAGAAGTTCTTCAGTTTTATATATCCAGTACAAATTCTAGGTAAGAAATTAGTCAGCAAAAGGTATTCTTAGAGCACAGTACCTTATAGACATTTGAAAACATTTTGGCATTTAGAGACCAGTTTTTATTACGTTCTTCATGTATTCTGTACTTTGTTCTGTTTGCACAGGGGTTTGCATTTTTCACTGTAAGCTGGAAATACCAAAATGTTTACCTGAGCTGGAAGATTGTAAGTTGCACATGTGTACAAAGATTAGAAGCTAAACACAGTGAAGTCATTAAAGAAAATGAATGTAAGCATTATATAGGTACTGTATATTGATTTGCTTACCGTCAAGTTCCATCAGATTCATTGTTTAAATTCCTAACAACTCTAATAATTGCTTGACTTGAGCTATGAATGAATATTAATAGCATATTATACTTTCAGTGTAGTATATTGGTTAACGGTTGGACTAGGACCAAGGAAGCCCTCATTCACAGTTTTGAAATTTATTGGGCAACTTTGGGCCAATCACTTTTACTCAAGCCAGCCATTTTCATAGGAGAGATGCAATGTTGTTAAAATTACAGACAATTCATCTCTTCACCTCCCAGAGCAAAGAGAGGAACATGCATGTTGAAGTGACTGTTTTTCAGTAACTTTCCTGAGGCTGGTCATGAAAAATTCATTTTTTAAAAGCATACATCTACATTAGTTGCATTTTCTGCCTGACCGCCACAGAATAAAGTTTAGTTTTCAAACATGGCTGCCTTTAGATTTTAAATTAATCTGTTTTAAATGAGCAAGGAGTGATTTATAGCTGTATCTTTTTGCTACTGCAGTAATAGCCCGGATATTGTACTTTAATTCTTTTGGCCAAATATTTCTCTATGCAAATCACATCTAATGAGTCTCCCCACAAATATTATGATTAAAAACATAGCTAGAAATTGTCTCAAACGGAGTGGCTAAATGTCTATAGAGATTCTCAACCATTCAGTCCATAGTTGTCACAAAAATATCCTTAGAGCAGGGGTGTTAAACTCAAGGCCTGCGGGCCACATCCGGCCCGCGATGTGTTCAGATCCAGCCCATGGGATCGTCCTGGAAAATGTAAGGGGCCAGCCTGCGTCGCTTCAGCCCAGTCTACTCTATGCAAAGAAGAAACATCGGGCCAGCAGTTTGGGGAGTGGCATCAAACTGGCCACGCCCACCCAGCTGTCCATGCCCACCCAGTCAGCCACACCCGGTGAGTGGCCATCCCACCCAGTCGGCCAGACCCACCCAGCCCCCTGAGGTCAACCACAGCCCTGATGAAATTGAGTTTGACACCTCTGCCCTAGATATTCTTCACAGAAATATTAAGATCTCTAGATAATTGGTCTTGTAACATCAACTCATTCTTATGTACTTGGATCTTAGCAACTTCACTGGGGTCAAACAATGGCCTTTATTCAAACAGTTAAATATTTTGGTTATGGAAACCTTGAGGAGTAAACAGTTCAGTAATTTGAATGCATTAAAGTTATAAAATCCTTGTTCCTGGCTAGTGAATGTCTTAAATCATCCTAAAGGAATTGGAAAATATTAAACTGGACTGGTAGTTGAAATGGATGCAAAGATTCTATATATTAAGATGCATTAAAATTCACAATAATGATAGTCTATGATACCAAAACTGCTGAATTGCATCTTATGGGACTTATTTTTAAGTAAACACATGGGATTATGTTGAATGTATATTGACACCAATTATAGTATAATACTTCAGTAGATTTTGCTGATTCTGTAATATGTTCGTTCTTTTGAAGCCAATGAACTGTACTGAAACTGAAAGAAACATAACTATACAATTACTGTGTGCTACTTTGGATAAATAATCTTTTGCATATTTGTTAGCTGGTGCTATGATGTCATTTTGTTCTACAGCAAGAAATATTGTAAGAATACCAACAGTATTTGTAACTAAGATAATACATATCCCATTGCTGTTCATTCTCCAAACTATTGTAATTTAATTGTATTTGTTTTGCACTATCTAGAATCTCAGAGGTCAGTATAATTTGACTGTTGCTTCGGCTACTTCTAAATATTGATGTTGATTCATTTCCTGATATTTTTTTTACTTCTTTAAAAAAAAAAGCTTTATACCTGATTGTGATTTATTCAGCTGATCATAAAAAATATTGGGGAACAGTTATTTGTTAAATATTTTTGCCTACTCATTGTCACAGAGAAAAAGCAGATCCAAAATCTAGCATTTAACATTTAGATAAGTATAGTCCATTTCTATGTCTTCTTACAGTATAATAGCACTAGCTAAATGTAACATTGGGGAGAAATGATGATTGCAATGATGGTGATGACAAATTGGCCTTAGAGCAAATGCCTCCAAGATCATGAAAAGAATGATCATATTTGAAAAGCTTAGGATTTATACGATTGGAGCATAGGCCTACATATCAATTTTTTTTTTACTTCTTTATATTGCAGTGGGCAAATTTACTTCATTCTTGTCTGCAAAAAAGAAACTTGAATAAGCCGATTTGTGAATGTTATAGGAGTTAAGTGTCTGGAGAACCAAGATTTATAGCCATGCTATAAATATTTCAAGTGACACAACCTGGACATTAATAGAGATGAACAAAATAGATGTTTCTATTTTGGAAGGCTACAACATTAAATGGATTTGTGGATTTGAAATAACTTTAGGATTCAGAACATTTAATGATGAAAACATTTGGATACCTCTACAGAGAACTATGATTACTTGAAATATATTGCCACCTTGTTACTTTTCTGGAAGGCCACAGTTCTGTCAGCGGGCCTGGGAACTCTAGTCTGATAGACAACCAATTAAGTGCCTAGTGTGATTATAACTGTTCGGGCGCAGGATGGTGGTCCTGGAGTTTTAAGCTGTGAAATTTGAAACCTCCCGGAGTCACCATTTTTAGTTGGGTTGCCATATACATTTATTAATAAATTTATTAAATTTATTAATAAATAGATGTAACTAATCTTGTTACATTACTATTCATGCTTCTGTCTTGCACAATTACTATTCTGACATATCTTCAACAGAAAATTATATATAGTTTTGAATGCAGAAATCACAATGATAAGAATGGAGGATGCAATTGTTGGCCTAAACATGTAATAGATATAATTTAAAAAATCCCCCTATTTCTCCAGGTACATACACACATCATGTACAGCATTGCTTCTTCCTTTATTTGCTAACTTCAAATGTACTATGTTACAGTAGAGCCATTGCTGTAAGACAGTGGTACAGTATATGTACTTACATGATCAATCTCATCAGTAGCATTACTACTGCTGCAGCAATGTCTAAACTTGAAATTCCAAACAATATTAGTTTATCTCAAAATTATTCGGTAGCAGTGTAATATTAACACACTTATGTTTATGGTTTGAATAAGCAACTGTTCCAACTTCAGGTTTCCTGATTAACAGTATCAAATTATGGTTATTGTTCCTAATATTAATATTTTAATGTAATATTAAGACATTATTACAGGTTCTCCTTGATTTATGACTAATCACTTAGCAACCATTCAAATTTACAATAGACTTACTGAGGGGCTACATATGACCCAAATTCTAAGTTCCGACCATCATCTCTCCACACAGTCATGTCATTTACAGCATCCCACAGTCACATAACTGCATTTTATGATGGCTTCACAAAAACCACACTCGTAGCCCAGCATTGGTTCACTTAACAATTATGATGTTTGCTTAACAGTTTCTGCAAAAGAAGTTGCAAAATTTTTAAAATTTTCAACCATCACAACTTACAACCATGACAGGCAGGCTCCATTACAGTCATAACTTGAGAACTAACTGTACTACAAAAGCACTAGACTTAGTTACCATCTAATAAACTTTCTATTCATAGCGTTATCCTTGGCAGATATGTAAGTAATAGAATACGGAGAAGACAGAATATGGAATATTCAGAGCACGAATCCAAACCAGTCCATAGAATTCTATCCAAATCTTGTTTTGAGACCTGGGAGAACATTCTCACCTGGTAGATCAATTCCAGTTCTAAGCCTGAATGTTGTATTTAAGATGAGCTGCAGCATCTAAAGCAGGGGTGTCAAACCGAATTTCTTCGAGGGCCGGATCAACATTGTAGTTCTCCATGGGCCAGCTTGGGGGGGGGGAAGCAGAGAGACGGGACGGATGCCTCCGGCAGCACTCTGGATAGCCTCCTGCAGCACCCCGTTGGCCAAAACGGGGCATGCGTGTGGCTCCCCATGTCCCGTTTTGGCCGGCAGATTGCTGCAGGAAGCCGTCCAGGCCGAAGCACCCCATTTTGGCTGCCAGAGGCACTGCCAGCCAGTCCTTTGCTATTTCCAGGCTGGTCCCGCAGGCTAGATTTAAGCACCCCGTGGGCCTTGAGTTTGACACCCCTGATCTATAGTATCTGCAGCATCTACATAGAAGAGTTGGTGAAGTTGTTCATCTGCATGCATCTTCAGTTATAGCCCTCATGATTTTCAGTCAGTGTGACTCATGCTATGATTTGTATTTCAACCAATTTGAATCTGGCATCAAGCTGGGAAAAATATTATTAAAACTTGGACAGAAGACGTCAGGCTTTTATTTTCTAGGAACAGACTGAGCTAATATACTAGGCATAGTTGGGAAAACAATTCTTTTCCACAGTCAATACCTAAAAATCAACAACAAATGCCAAGAATATGTCTTCCCTCATACGTTTCCAGGTATATTTAAACAGTATTTCATTGAATTCAGGACCATGTAATGCAACTGTAGAGACATGGTGACTTCATAAATAATTCATGGTAAGCACAAATCTTTTTTATATTGTGCAGTAATGCAAGTAAAAAGTTGGGGGTGGAGGGAACCCTTTAGATCCCTACACTAGATGACTTAGTCTAGATTTTGATTGACAGCAAGACAAAAATTGAAAAGTAGAGTAGGCAGAGGAGAAATTAGAGAATTCAAAATAGTGAGATACATTTCTTTCCAAAGTTTATTGTAATTGTTTTGATGTATGTCTACTGAATCTGGTCGAATAAAGTCCTAAATATTTCACTGGATCTTTTGTTATCTGGCAATCAGATTCATAAAATTTTGCTTCTCAGAAATTAAGTGACTTGCTATTTCTTTGTTTTCATTAACTTACACTTGAAAAAGCAAGCAAAATCTTTGTTTTCATCAACTGAATGGAAAAAATATTTGGAAGATAAAATTAATCTACCCAAACAATATCATGGGCTTACTAGATATTCATCTGGGATTAGCAAGTGTAAGGAAGTGTAAATAATACTTTTATATAATAAAATGTAATGTTAAAAAGGCAGAAAATTAATGGCAAACATGGCTGAAATACTATTCCTCCAGAAAATGGGAGCTGTACTCATTCAGGCCCAAAGGCTGAGGGTGAAGACCCAGATATTAACCATCATCCTAAAGGCTTAGAGTTTGAAAGACATGCTGTATATCAAAAGAAACTCATCCAAAGGCCGAAGCCACCACTGAGAATACATACTCAGTATGTATTAAGTTTTAACAATGACACTGTTTCAAGGACCACAGTGTTCCTTTCCTGTGCTTGCATTTGAGGCAAGCAAATCTTAATTTTCAGTTTCAGTCACAAATTGACTTCCGTGGACCTTACATCATACTTAAGTGGTTAGTAGAGGGGACGTGCATAAGTGCACTAATGTGCCTATTGTCCCTGTCATTGTATTTTTATTGTTCTCATTTTTGTTTGACAAATTCTAATAAATAAAATTTTATATAAACTCCCACAAGGGGGAGCCCTGTGTTTTATCTTCCCTTCCTTGTTAATTCATATTTGCAAAGATTTAAGTTGACCATTTCTAAAATAATGAGAAAGTACTAAATTACTTTCATAATTCTAACCCATAGGCACTGATCAAAAGCACATATAAATATACAGTTCAATATAATATAGGTTTTATATACAAACACATAGTTTATAAATAGAAACTGAAATCCTAAATCCCTTTGGATTACAATAGGTCTTAATTTTCTCTCTTTTGGGCCTTGTCTTTTTGGATTCTTGTGATGATAACAACCTTAACCAAAGCAATGAGTTTTTAATGAATATCTTTTAGGATCCTTGAATGTTGCTGTTTCTTAGGTTGCTGAAAAGAGGCTCAGAAGCAGACATGGATAATTATATTGCAGGTCCTTGGCTCAGGCATGTATATTTTCCCAGGATCCTACAGCTAGTGCACAAGCCCAGAATATAGCTTGTTGAAGGTATCAACATATGTAATGTATATAGCGACAAAGCCTAGCACATCTCTTCTCTACAAGATGGAAATGTTGCCCAATATTATAGGATGAGCACATACTGAGAAAGTAGACACTCTATACAGCTCTTAAAAATACTATGGTATTTCAACAGGTTGTAAATTTCCATTAATCCAGTCTGCTAAGACATCACCCAACTGATCAATAGCAAGAAAATCTTGCTCAACCACATTTTATAAGAGGAGCTTGTCTCATTCTTCAATAATAGCACTTCAGGTGAGTATGCCAAAAGAAAATAGCAATAAATGAACATTTATGGAAAGATATCTGAGTGTAAGCTCAGTAAGAGT
Organism: Oxyrhabdium leporinum; assembly: GCA_032468155.1. NCBI lineage: Eukaryota > Metazoa > Chordata > Lepidosauria > Squamata > Cyclocoridae > Oxyrhabdium > Oxyrhabdium leporinum. The sequence goes on along the minus strand of JANHFL010001531.1, from coordinate 122,596 downwards.
GACTAAACTCGCATCCTTTACTTGAACAAATGTATTGAGAATTTTAAAATTAATGGACCAAATTTAACCTGGATAAATAAACACAACAAGAAGTGAGAGATGGAGCAGGATGATGATCTATAGCAGTTACCTTCAGTGCACTCCAAGTGCTGGTAAAATTTATTTTGATTAGAGGAATGCACAGAATTGACTTGACAAATCCTGGCAGTGGAAGTCCGCACATCTTAAAAGTTACTAAGATTGAAAAAATGCACAAGAATATCCTTGACACTGTATAATGCGATGAACTTTAAAAAAAAGTATTGTGATAATGAATAAATAAACTACACAAGGCTTCTAGTTCTCAATAAATATGAAAATAATTTAAAATATTAGCATAACTAATTGGAACCAACATTTACCATAGCAATAATAAAATAAGATTTTTACTAATGTAATTCAAAAGGTTAAACTGAAATTATTTATCTTGATGCCTTTCCTGAAAGCATAGGGATGGGGAGGGGAATGGATGTAATACAAAACAGTACGCACTTTATTATATGAATATAATGCCTTAGGCCAGGACTGTGAAACTCCCAGCCCACGGGCCAGATGTGTCACGTGCTGGCCACACCCATGCCCAGCTTAGCGAAGGGGGGAAAAAGTCCCGATAACACCGCTGTGACAATGTGAGTTTGACACCCCTGCCTTAGGCAATTTAAGTCATTGATTTAGTAGTTTAAACAGCAGTGGCTGTAGTTCCTTGGATCACCACTTTGTCTCAGGTTCTAAACCCTGCAAAATGGGTTGTTTTGTATTTAAATTTTATAGGATGCAGTTATTCAGTTGCAGTGAGAACCAGCATTTATTTTGTTATCAGACCTAACACAGTGCAGATATAACACAGAGTTGTATGATTCATCATTCGCTAATGTTGCAGACTTTAATCAGATGTCTGTGTGGAACCATGTTCTGCATCTTATCCTTGGGTTAATTATGAAGATGAAGCTTAATTACATCTTTGTAGTTCATACAGATGAATTAAATGTTTCATGTGTTGCAAAACAAAAAGTGTAACCTACCAAAACGCCTTCGCTTTCACATACAGTCGCTGACTGACCTACCAGTTGAAAGGCAGCAGATGAGATGGCTGGACTATTGGTAAGTTTGGATGGCATATCTTACTCTGTACCTTCTCACCAAGTGTAACTGCAGAGGCACAAGACAAAACAATCACAGAACTAGGTTGGTTTCTAAATAAACACTGACCTCCAAATGCTTCACTTCTACCTAACAGTAGGACTGGCTACAAGCACTTCTAAGAAGTCCAGGTTTGAGAAAATGATTCTTGGCATCTTTAGCTTTCTGTCACACCCACTCTGCCTTCATAAAGGCAAACTGGCATAACCCTAAACCTAACTCCTGGCAACTTCATGAAGCATCCAAATAAGTTTTCTTGACAACTTCACGAGAAAAAATAGGAGCGGAGGTAATGCTATTTATGCCATGTGGGGGTTCACGGATGAAAAGCAGATCCCCACCCCCCCGTTATTTTCTAAAAGGAGCATGCAGCCCAAGGACCGGGTCACTTATTTGAGTATTACCCAGATCTGATCCTACTGAATTGTCAAGATAAGCCATGCCCAATTAGGCGTCGCCACCCGCTGAGACCTCGCCCTTTTCCCACGTTCACAAATCAAGGTAGCGAAGTGGCCATCTCGCAACGTCGCCAAAAAGCTTGCCCTTGATTTTTGTTGTTGTTGCTGTTGTTCCTTTGACAGCCCACTCTTGCCTAAAGCCCTACCATTCCCAAGGGACCCACCCGGGATTGACAGAGTTTATTATTCGAATGTGATATATTAGGTCATCTAAGTCAGTTTAGCTCCAGGGATCAGCCAAGTTCGAACTACCACCCTGTCTGTGACTTTTGTCCCGAACTACTCGAGCTCGCCTGTCTAGGAACAGCAACACCCTTTCGAGGAAGGCGCTAAAATCGCTCAGGGCGGTTTTCCCCTCAGGCGGGATCCACTGGTCGAGTAAGAGGGAAGAAGAAAGCGATCCCAGCTCTTGGGGATCCCACCCTTCGGCGAATCCCCAAAGGGAATGGCGTCCGAGAAGGTCTGAACTGCCCGCCGCGACCGGCCAGGCATCGCGCGGAGAGCAGACGCCTCTTTCCTTCGGCCGCGAAGGCAGGGCTGCTGGCGGCGATTTGGGTGTACGTGAGAAGAACGGCCGGGCGTCAGGGAAGGAAAGCGGAGCTCTGGTCAAGGCTAGAAGACCCACCCACCCCCGCACCCACCAACTCCCGCAGTCTTAGCGGCGGGGAGCTGCCGCCCGCCACTTCTCCCTCACGCTCGCCGCGCTTCCTTCTCAGTCCTCGGGAGTCGCTGCGCAAGGCAGGCGCGCCCAGGCCCTGCCCCCTTAGCGTAAGGCAAGGAAGGGCGGGGGCCGGCGGGTGGCATCGCCGCAGCGGCGAGCGGAGAAGCGGCTGCGGCACCGATGGCTCCTGCGGGCGGCAGCGGCAGCTCAGCGGCGGGGAAAATGGCGCCGTCGCACGTCCTCAAGTGCTGCCAGAGGGTGCTGGCGTGGGTGCCCGTGGTCTTCATCGCCCTGGTCGTGGCCTGGTCCTATTACGCCTACGTGGTGGAGCTCTGTGTGTGTAAGTAAGCCGAGGAGGCTTCGCTGCCGCCCTGCTGGGGAGATTCCGCCTGCCCGGAGGAGGAGGAGGAGAAGGAGGAGGAAGGAAGCTGCCCCATAATCGGGGAGGGCGCACTTTCGCTGGGTTGCTTTCAAAGGCGGGGTCCGCGGGAAGGGAGCGGTGGTCTCCTTTCCCCCAAATTACTTTGTCGGCTTTCCGGGTTCTTCGGCTTCCTCCTTCTTGCGCAAAAGTCCAGGGGTGATTCATTCTCAAAGGCTGGGGAGGGGGTAACCTGTTGCCTGCCGCCTCACTTTCTCTCAACCCCAAGAAGGAGGCCACGGCAAACCACTTTTGGGGAAAAAAACCAAACCTTGCCAAAAAACGCTGCAGACTTTGTTCGGGCAGTCTCCGAGAATTGGACACGATTGAACGGGAAAGGGTGTGTGTGTGTGGGGGGGGAACCTCGTGTTTAAAACTACTCCTGGGCATTTGCCTTCATCTGGGAGAATTAGCAATCCATCCTCGTGTTGTCAAAGCCCGGACAGAGTCTCTTTTGAATCCTTCATGTAGATCGGGGCTTGCGGTTTAAGGAGAGGAATTGAGATGAGGAGGCAAGTCACCCTTTGACTTAAGTACAAACAGGGTGTGTGTAAGAAAGAGCAAAATGCCTTTTATGTAGCCTTATCTAGAAGGCTACCTTTCTTTTCTGATTGCAAGAAAAGCGTTGGTAGCATTGCTAAGTGTTTGTTTTCTCTGAATCATAGGCATTCAATCCTTTTTAAGGTCTTTCTTTTCATCAGGAGGTTGGGGATGGGGATTGATAACTGAGGTGTGCTGTGGGTAAGTGTTGCAGTTCATTTTTGGACTGTGCTAAAATCCTTGAGCAGTCACTGTTTTTTAAAGATTTACATGTTTAATTTTTTGAATTCCTAGTGCAACTTTAAGTCTACATTCAGAAATGAGACTATAATGCGAAAGTCCACTCTGTAGTTGATTGTTTATACTGTTATTGGATTAATTATGAGCCTGCCACTCAGAGAAGACAATATAAATGTTTTGACTAATGATAAAATGTACTTACTTTTAACTAGACAAAATTTGAACCTCAAGGGGTGATTGGGAAGAGAAATAATTTAGTGCAGTGTTTCTCAACCTTGGCAACTTTAAAGCAGATGGACTACAACTCCCAGAATTCCCCAGCCAAGGCTGAGAAATCCTGATTTAGTGTATCTGTACAGTAATCCTTCCCTGTGTTTCTTTGGATATTGCTCATTAAATCGTAAAACAGAACCTGGTTCCTATCATGTTGATCTAGAAAGGCTATCTTTAATTAATACTTCATTTGTTAAAAGGTTTAGGGGCCCATTCCAAATAAAAATAGAAGAGTAGTTGGAGCACATATAAGATTGATTTGATTTGTATGGCAAGGTAAATGTAAGTGGAATCCCGAATTTCTACTTTTTATGAAGTAATTAAAAGTGATTGCTGAAGACAATAACAATGAAAACTATAAGGCATGCATATCTACTTGGGGGTGGGGGAATCCCACAGTTCAATAAATCCTGTTTCTAAAATAGTAGATATGCACTGCAGATTTAGTTATCTATTTTATTCACTTAACCAGAGCAATTCAAAAAGATGAAAGGATAGTAGTAACTGGTCTCAAAGCCCTTAATCATATTTCAAATAATCATAACTAACCAATAGCACATGTAACTCCATTCTTAACTAAAGGTGACATAGGACTATAGCACTTGTTTTAAGAAAATCAAAGGTAGATTTTTAAAAAATAGATCTTTCTATATTTTACTAAAACTGTCTGATTATAACGTTCAATTGGGCAAAACAGTGCATCATAGGGCCACCATTTTATAACCAAATGCAGTTACTTGATAGGCATTTTCAACATTCCCTGACAGCTTCCCACATGTCAATAGGGAATCCTGCAGGAAGTGTAAACTCAGTTGTAATTACCCATATTCCATGCCAGTCTCCCTTGAGCAAAATCTTTACTTGTACGAAGTTTCCTCAGAGTGATATCAATGGGGAAGCCACAGGGCTCCCTCATACCTGCAATCTTCCTAGTTCCTCTGTACTTGTACCTCCCCATTCATTTGTGCATGGCAGAGCACCCTTCCTGACCTGTTCTGCACTTCTATGCACCTTCCCCAACCCTTATTGCATGTCTTGGGAACCACTTGCCCTTCTCGACTCACATTGCAGCTCTTGCACACTTCTTGCACTCTTTTCCACCCATGCTACAGCCTTTTATTTTTTCCTCAATCTATGTAGCACCTCTCACCCACCCCAGACCCATGCTGTACTCCAAATGTTATAACTCATGCTGCATTTGTTATGCACCCTTGCACATCCTTCCTGACCTGCACCATGCCTTATGTGCTCTTCCAATCCCAGGCTGGACCTTTCACACACTTTCATGCACACTTCTCAACCTGGGTGTCATGTATTGTTTTTTTATTAAGTCAGTGAGGAAGCTGGTACAAAGTTTAAATTTGAGGGAGGGAGGGAAGGAAGGAAGGAAAGAAGGAAGGAAGGAAGGAAGGAAGGAAGAAAAAAGGAAG
>JANHFL010001531.1:91546-110047 GCA_032468155.1 Oxyrhabdium leporinum | reverse complement strand
TCTGCGGAATAGGGGCGGTATATAAATTTAAAATAATAATAATAATAATAATATGTACATGAACTGTCCGAGTTACTTCAAATACCATTGACTTTTAGTCTCTTATTTTGGAAAGATATCTGACCACAAATACTGCCAGTTGCAATCGAAACTGGTAAATAGGATAATTGTTAAATCATAACTTACTGCATTTAGGATCCCTGTTCCAGTAGATGACAACGTCTAGCTAATATTGTCTTTGGCTTAAAAATGTGTTTGTGAGGTGAAATGTACGGTATAGCCTGCTGTAATTTAACAGATTTTTAGTGGCTTACAGCCAGAAACACCCCTCCCCCCCAAAAAATAATAGTACAGACACAAAATATTGAAAAACCTAAGTGGCATCAGGCCCCAACACACATAAACAAACCACAAAGCTAGTTGGGCGACCTCTCTCTCTTAGTCCAATTCAGCTCACAAGGTTATTGCTGTGGAAAAAGTAGGAGGAAGAAGAAGTGTTAGATCTGCTGTGAGTTATTTATGAAGTAATAAAGGCAGGTTAAAAAATTTTATTAGATTTTGTATTGTTATTATATTTTATTATTCACAGTACACTGGCTCTAATGTAGACTTTTCTATTGTACTTTTCAAATGTCATTGTTTTCTTTGAGGCTGAACTGAGATGGTATAATTATCCAAGAAGGAAATGTTATTTAAAAGCTCCTATATCCAATGGAGTTAAGCTACACTGAACTTGCAGATATTAAGTTTTGAATAGCCATAGATGGGATTAAGCTATCAAGCAAATAATACAACATTGGAATTAGCTGTATTTAAACTTCTTATTGAATATGTATGTTAATTTCAAGGCTAAATATTAAACATACCAATTAATGTTTCAATTATTTTCATTATGTACCCAAATATAAAGATGATTATATTCAGTGCTACTCTACCTATTTCCATTAAGATAAATTTAAAGCAAAATTTTTTAATGATTATAGCAATAGCACTTAAACTTGCATACTGCTTTGTAGTGCTTTACACCACTCTCTAAGCAGTTTACAGAGTCAGCCTATTTCCCCCAACAATCAGACCTCATTTTACCAACCTCAGAAAGATGGAAGGCAGAGAAACCTTGAGTCTGTCAGGATCAAACTCCTGTCAGTGGGCAGAGTCAGCCTGCAATACTGCTTTCTGACCACTGCACCACTAATACTGATAATAAAAAGTATTATGAGTAATACTTTTTAAAATTATCCACATATACTCGCAGATAAGACCACCTATGAATAAACCAGCTCTCAATTTTTTTAACCTAAATACCATGACAAATACACCAATCACAGATAGGACAATTGTAAAAATTAAGGCATATGAAAAATTTGAGTCAGCATCTGCTGGTGGTGTATTTTTCATGGCATTTTGGGTCAAACTTTGAGAGTTGGTTTATCCACAGATAGGCTGATCCAGGAATATGTACAGTTACTAGTAAATAGCAGATTATAAACCCATTGTTGTATTATTTTTCAAAATATCTTGTGGTTCTCCACAGATCAAAAAATGAAAGTTATGAATATCATTTTTCATCATTTTGCCCTAATAAAGCTTGGGTGCTTAATTCAACTCTTCAAACTTGTTTAGAGAAAGACAGTGTGACATCTGAAATCCATTTCAAACATTAGGTTATTCTGAATCTGAAAACCATATTCCGGTGCAAGGATTAAAGGCTTATGGTGGGTCCAGGGAGGTGCATCTTCAAGTCCATTCTCAGGCAGGAAAACTTAGTGGGTGACTTTGGACTGTACTTTCTCATTCCAAGCTACCTCCCAAGGTGGCTGTGTGGAAAAATTGGAGCAGGCAGTGCAGTTTATGCCACCTTGAACTCTTGTTGATACAGTGGGATAAAAATCTTAACATTTTAAAAGAGGAAATTAAAACTGATTATTGCACACTAAGAAAGATGGAGCTGTCAGAAGTCTTTTGTTATCATTTCAGTTTATTAAGCTACAATGTGATCATTTAAAATGGGCTCTTGCACCTGAATTTTTTGTCTGTTGCCATTATATAACTTTCAGCATTTCAGTTTCCTAATCTTCATTTCTTGAAGGAAGCATGAAATAAACACAATTGAAGGAACTACCGATTCAGTGTGTTTGTTTGTCAGAAGCATACATGCTATGGACAGACAAATGAGGAATTGTTTGCCAGTGGCAGGCAAACAAAATAATTCCTTCATTTCCCCAGGGAAAAATGGGCACCGCCCTTCAATCATTTTGTTATTATCTATGTAAATAAATGGGGCTTGTTTGGAGTGGAGAACGACAAAATGCATGTTTTCTTCAATTAACTTAATATGTTTGAATGCATTGTGTTTTATTAATGTACTTAATTTCTAAAATTGACTCACACTCATTTTGTTTTTCCTGCAGTTACAATTACCTCAATTGGAGAAAAAGGTATGATTCTTTCTTTGTAAAACATTTTATTTCTGTGCATATGTTAAGTCATAGAGTATTTGAGTTTTTATCTTGCAAAATTACTAATTGCTTGAATTTGGAAAGAAAAAATGTAATTCCAGCATCAAGCCTTTCAGTCATGTGATGGATGACTTTGGCTTTTGAAAAAATGGGATCTTGGCAACAGAAATATTGCTGATGCTTGCCTACAATCTAAAATTACTCGGTTTTCTGAAGCAACAGAAGCAGCATAAGCTTACTGTTCATCAAATCAAGGATCCACAAGAATTGCTGAGCTAAATAAACAAAAATAATTTATTCTAGCCAGAAAGTATCTCAAAAAATATGCAGAGTACTTTCCATTTTCCATCCAATAAATACTGGTGTGCCCTCTAACTTACATTCACCAGGATACTTTGGTCTAGTGGTTAAGGCACCAGGTTAGAAAGCAGGAGACCATGAATTCAAGTCCTGCCTTAGCCATGAAAACCAATTAAGTGACTTTGGACCAATAACCCTGTCTTAGATTAACCCATTTCACAGGATTGTTGTTTTAGGGAAAACAGGAGTTGGAGGGTATGTTGTATATGTTTGCTGCCTTGAGTTATTTGTAAAAATAATAAAGGTGGGATACAAATAATTAAAAATAATTAATAGTACAAATTACAATTTTCCAAATGTTTAAATTGATTGCATGTCTTTTTCTATAAACTGAATATTGCTGCAACTTCGCCTGTGAGGTTCAAATCAGCAATTACTGTATCTATATTAAAATACAGGTTTCAAAGATATTCTTACTCTTTCCCTCCAAATTCCACCCCAGAATGTTCTGCTTTTTCGAGCAATGCCTCTCCTTCCTTAACAGCCTTTAAAATACAAAATAATGGGACTGGATTCTTTGTTTTTTCTATGGAAAATGTTAGGGAAAAGCCAGTTACAGATGATGTTAGGAAATGGAGAAAGGCTGCAGAGAGAAGGAAACAGATGCTTAATTAGAGAAGAATCGGAAATTAGAAATTTCCTTTTGACATCTGTAATCTTGTAAGATTATCTCTTTAAAAAGTAAACTAATTTGTTCTTCTAGAATACTATCTGCAGTTGTAATTAAGTGTCAGGAACTTGTTGGCTGGAAGATTAGTTAGAAAACTGGATCTTTTTTCTCCTATAGTCTGTCATGAGAAAAGCAGAAAAAAATTGTAAATTCTAATTTCTTGTTAGAGTCTATATATATCATAAAACTCAAATGCAGCACATTAAATTGTTTCCAATTAGTGGTCTAAGAGAAGTATAAACTATATTGCTATACAACTTCAATAACAATATTTCAAAATTACCCTAAATGGCCATTATATCATTGTCATGTAAAGTAGTTTAGATTCACTGTCATATGCCTTACATGCTTGATGTCTTGAGACTGTCTAATCTAAAGTTTCAACAATTAAATTAAGGATTAAAGAACACTAGGGGCTTCCTTGGGATACCACAAAATTGCTTGATGTCAAGAAAAACTCCATTTGGTATCTACCTAGCAACAGGTGGAGATACCAAATTGTAACCCAGTGAACAAAATATTATAGAAATCCATATCTTATTACAAATCGTATCTAAACTGTATTAAATGTCTTTTCAGTGTCCCGCAAGGTTAGAAAATCCTATTCTAAATTATCTGCCATGATAATTTATGGTCTGGTATGGTCTGATATGATTTATGCTTAAGCAGGATATTGGACTACAAGACCTCCAAGGTCTCTTTCAATTGTGTTATTCCATGTTTTATTTCCAAAACATAAGTTGTCAAATAGATATTATCAAATGCCTTGTCTACTTTTTATAAATACCAACTGATATGGGTGAATTATCCACAATTTCATTTTCTATAGCCTCATAGCTAGTGTTGCAATTAATATTTTAGTGTCCATGTTAAGATAAATGCCTATACATTTCTTTTTCAGGCTTTTTTATATTTCTATAACGTAGACCTCCAAAAATGAAATTTATAAAAGTAGAGGGAATATAGAAAGATTAATTGATTGTCAATCTCTACCAATATAGATTCTGATACATCTAGAAAAACTGTAAACCATTCAACTAAAAATCCATCAATTTCATTGATTAAATTTTCCCTATAACTTCTTACAAAATCAATAGCTTTGCTGTTTTTCTTCCTATGAGATCTTACATTTGAAATTTATAATTTGTTGCACAGTTAGTGATGTCTCCAATATAAAAATAATAAATAAATGTAAAAATAATGAAACAGTTAATTTATTCAGATTCAATACATAACTGATATAAAATTGTGTTGTTTCAATCAGCGAGACAATACTTTTCCAGCTTTCTCTCTTGAGTCCCCATAAATCTGATTAAAATACGGTATTTCATAAAATACTCAGATTTTCTGAAAATGGTAGCCCCAATTTAATTTCAGCTGCTATAAATACTTGATACAATTCATTTCTAGCATAAGGCAAACGTGAGTCTTTAGTCATCTTTTCCAACTGTATAAAATTAAAATCTCAAAATCTCTTTTTTACTAAGGCAATAGCAATAAAGTATCTCTAAGTAAATGCCTTTAAACGCATCTCAAAGGATTAACATATTGGTAAGCCCCCTTTTTTAATAAAGCATCTTGATCTATTCCAAAATAGGAGATTTTGGGAGAATTACTTAGAAGCTGTCTTGAATTAGAATGGTATAATCAGGCCATCTTTCCTTAAACACCCCCCCCCCCCCGAGCAGAAAGATACAGCTGTTATGTCATGCTTCCATGTACTGGGCATCACATGACTTTCAGCCCATCCCCAGGAGGGAATTTCATTCTTTTTACACAGCGTATCCTGCATGGTGGTTTCAGTTACAGTGAGCATCAGGAGTCACCATACAATTAATTTGATCCTTTATTGGGACACCTCAGATGCAGGTAGCAAGATGTTACTCTGTGCAGTTCAAATCCTGTACTGGGAATTGAACTCCTGGTCCTTTGGATTTTAGATGACTATATAATGCATGGGTTTTAGGAGATATCCAGGTCCTGGCTAATTTATAGTTACTACTCCATTAGCCACCTCCAACCTGCCATACACCTATTAAATTAAATTTCAAGTGAAATTTCAATTAAAATACTTTGTTCATTCTCACAAATATTTTAATGTAACGATTAAATGTGACAGATTCCATGTATATATTCTTTCATTCATTCATTCAGTTCATTTTTCAAAACAATATATGGCTGTCCATCTCAGATTCATGGCTCTGGGCAGGTAATAGTTTTTTAACAAATAATAGAATATTGTTAAAAATATCACATAAACTCTCAAGACCAATTATTTCAGCCAATTGTTTCTATTCTAGTAATATTTATAGTTTCATAAAAGTGTGTGTATTCAAGGCTGCCCTTAAAAAAAAAATCCAGTGGTCTATAATATTGGAGCAGACAGATCCCCCTAATGCCTCTGGATTGCACTGAGGATGGTAATGGTACCTAATGGTATTTCTTCTTAAACTTTTGTTCTTTATCAGCTTAGAAAGTAGGTCAACAATTACTCATTTGGTATGAGATTGTGACAGAAACATAAAATATTCAGTATTCTGCTACAGTTCCCCTCGCTTCATCAATTAGTTACAAAAGGTCTTTTCTTTCTTTTCTTTTCTTTTCACAATTCCTGAAGGCTATTTGCAGTTGTTTACAAATAGAAAATCTTCAGTCATTGAAACAGCAACTTCTGGATTTAAGAGATAAAGCCAGTAATAATTGTAGTAATTGGCATTCCATTATCTTTTTAATGTAACTTTATAAACCTATTTAGAAAATGCAGCTGGATTATGAATCCTGAAGTACAAAAACTAGCAATCTGCACATGGTAAATTAGCTGGAAGCTATTGACACAAAGATTTTGCTTTAGCTTCTCAGTTTTAGTTTAGATAAGTTGACAGGACGCATCTATCAAACCTTATTCTTGACTCACAGTTGCTTCTGTATTGGAAGTAGCATGCCTTTTAATACTAGCTGCAGGTGAACAAAAGCATGTCTCCCTCTCCTACCTGTGAGAAGCATCTGGCTGGCACTGAAAAAATGCTGGCCTAAGATGGACCTTGGCTGATCCAGCACAGCTATTTATGCAGTTACGTTCTGACATTTTAAAATTCTTAAATACAATTTCTTCCATGAAATAAATAATATCTTTTTGCTCATAAAATAGCATTTTTATTAACTTTGTAATATTTACTAATATATTATTTTATGTAAATTACTCTTAGTTTATAGAAACATTTGGGACAAGGGACAAAACACTGAGAACATGTGTTTTTTCCCCAGAATAATGAATTTGTTTGTATTTTCCTATTGCTGACTTATCTGCAAGTATTATGAACCTTTTATTTAAAAAATCATATGTGACCTGTTCTAGCTAAGCCATTTGCTTATCAATTACTGGACATGATTAGTTCAGAGACCAAGTTCTGTAATGCGTATGATTTCTAAGCAAAGAGTATATTTAATAAACTCTTGTTACTAAAACACATATATTACTGGTTGGTTTATTTATTTTATTGCTTTATGTACTTTATTGTCAACATTTTGGAAGCTAAAAATTCAGAAGGATCTTGATAGACTTTAGCATGGGCCCTATCCAACAAGATGCAATTCAGTGGTGAGAAAAGTTAAGGTCCTACACTTTGGCAGGAAAAAGCAAATACACTGATATAGAATAGGCGGTACCTGGCTCAATAGTAATAACTGTGAGAGAGATCTAGGTATCCTGATGGATCACTGTTAAGTATGAGTAAGCAGTGTGCTATGCCTGCCAAAAAAGCCAATGCTGTCCTAGTCTGCATCAACAGAGCAACAGCACCAAGATCATGGGAAGTGATAGTTCCGCTGTATGTTGCTGTAATGAGACCACATCTGGAATACAGCATCCAGTTCTGGTCAACACAATACAAAAAAAAAATGTTGAGACCCTAGAAAGAGTGCAGAGAAGAGCATCAAAAGATGATAAGGATCTTGGGACTAAATCCTAAGATGAACGGCAAAGGGAACTAGGTATGTTTAGCCTAATAAAGAAAAGGCTTGGGGAGACATGATTGTAGTCTTCCAATACTTGAAGAGCTGTTACAGAGAAGGCAGCATTGATTTATTCTCCATAGCAACTGAGGGCAGGACAAGAAGCAACAGGTGAAGCTTGTCAAAGATAGATTCAACCTGAAAATAAGGAGGAATTTCCTGACAGGGAGAACGATTAATCAATGGAACAATTTGCCTCCCAGAGTTGCGGGTGCTCCCATCACTGAAGATTAAAAAAAAAAAAGATTAGACAACCATTTGTTTGGGATGGTACTCCTGCCTTGAGTAGGGGATTGGACTAAAAGACCTAGGTCCCTTCCAACCCTTTGATTCAATGATTTTATGGAGTTAAACCAACCCAATAGGCATTAAAACATGTGCAGCAATTAACATGCATGCATAAAGCTGCAGTTGGAATTTCGCAATTGCCCTTGATATATCTCAAAATTGGTCACTTAAAGAGGGAGAATTTTTCTATAACTGGAAAGCTTCCTCACTCAAAACTGCTGTCTTGCTGGGATTGAATTTAAGCCTGTTTGTCTCTATCTAGGCTGTAACAGTCTCCAGGACATAGGAACAAGTTCTCAACGGCATCTTCTGTTTAGGCCATAGTTGAGATATAAAGCTGAGTATTATATTTACAACACATGACTCCATGCAGATGTTAAATAAGAATGAATGCATCAAGATAGAGTAGTTTCTCACGGACTATACATTTTCTTATTATAAATATTCATAATTTCAGAACTAAGAATGATAAATTATGAATACCAGATTATGTTGGCACTCTCAGCTTATCCAGGTGAAATAGGGGATGACCTTTTCTGAAGCTGAGGCTGGATTTTATTAATTCAAATGTATTCAATTTGTATAGCCACATATCTCATATATACAACTCTGAGTATCTCACATATTAAAAACAACCATATAACACAACCAATAAACAAAATATGAAAACAGTAAAAACACAATAACGCTTAAAACCAAATAAAAAACTAATTAAAAGTAAAAAATAAATTTTAAAACAGGATTTTATAAGTACAAAGATTTCAACATATGATGATTTCCAGTTCCATATTTTGTAATAATAAAATACAATTTATAATATTTAAAGTGCTTATCTCAAATTGCATATATTATTGCTATCACATATTCTTTATGCAGGAAAACATACCTTTGATTCTGAACTCTGTTTAGAAACCTCAGGCAAAAGTGGCTTGTGTTATCAATACTGTGGTTATCTAAAAAGAAGACAGCCCTGATTTTTAAAACCCAGAAAAATAAAAAGCAAAGACAAAATTCCAGTGGAATTATTAGTTAGTATGGTTGCCATCATTAGCTGAAAACAATTCTGGCTATTTCTACTCATATATGTATCTATGTATTTCAGGTTTCTTTGTGTATGCATATGTGCTTGTATGTATGCTATCCCTACAAGTCATTCTTAAAACATGAAAAGATCAGGGTCTCCAAATAATCGAATTAATATTGGTTGATTAAAATAAATTGGCTAGAAAACAAGAAACCCCATCAGGACTTTATCTGACTGCCTATCTTGTATAATGACTCTAGGACTCATAACAAGCTAAAACACAGCTAAAATCAGAAATAGTCTTCCCCTTCAGGCTCCAGACTAAACAGCCTCCCAGTCCAATCCAAACCATTGTCCAATGTTAAGGGGGAAAGCCAGGTGGAAGACTCAAACAGAAGACTCAGGAGGGAGGCTATTCCAAAGGGCTGGGGCAGCCATCAGGTAGCAGCATTTAAGAAAGGAGATCTGGAGTGTGCTTACGTATGTAACCTAGTACCCTGTTTCCCCCAAAATAAGAACTATTCTGAAAATAAGACCTAGCATATTTTACACATTCACCTAATATAAGCCCTACCCCCCAAAATAAGCCCTACTTTAGAGCCTGCGCAGCAAGCCAGCCACCCATTTTGTCTGGTGGCTCACGGTGCTGTGGCCACAAGGTGAGGCAGGAGGGTGGAGCTGCCCCACGCACCCCACACCGGCTTACCTCAGGCCCCCACAACCAGGCCATCCACACCCCGACAGCTGCCTCATGTTGGCAGCATTGGCAAGCATACAGCAGGAGCCCACATGACTGCCGGCCCATTTCTTCTGCTTGCTCGCAGCCGCAACGGAGCAGGAGGCCAAGCAGTGTGCTGGTGCCAGGGTTGCGAAGCGAGGCAGTTGTCGGGGTGTAGGTTGCTTGGCTGCGGGGGTCCTGAGGTAAGCCAGTGCATGGCACGTGGGGCAGCTCTACCCACGCCTTGTGGCAGTGGCATTGGCTCACCGCGGGGCCACTTGTCCCACCGTAAGCAAGCAGAAGTGGACCTCCCGTACATGAAAGAAAAACCGACAACCACCACCCCTGGAAATAAGCTCTAGTACTTATTTTGGGGCCCAAAAGAAAATAAGACCTAGACTTATTTTCAGGGAAACATGGTTAGGAGCGTAGATACCATTAGCAAGAGGCAGTCCCACAACTAACCCCAGGTCTGTGCCATGTGGCACTTGAAAGATGATAACTAGTACCTTGAATTGGATCTAGAAAGCAACTACAGCAGTGCAATGAGTTGGATAAACTGCTAGACATGCAAAACCTCACTTGCCCCTGTATTCTGAACCAGTTACTGCTTCCAGATATTATTTAAGAGCAATTAAATTGCAGTAATCCATACGCTTGGAGCATTCTTTCGTGGTTGAAATGGTTTCTAGGATAGAACAACATCCATATCTATAATTTCACACTTTGGTTTACAAGCCAGACTTCAAATCCATTTCTAATTTTTGTTTGCCAGCTACCTACAATTGTTATTTAACTCAATTGGAACTGATCTATTTTTTGTATGACCCTATTATTATTGATTTATTGTTGGCTATTACTCAGGATTCTGTGCAATCTCATATTCCACAATTATGTCTTCAAATTTATTTTGCTACCAGTAGTAGGTTAAAGGAAATGTTGCATTATTCCCCTAACCTTTTTTCATGTTATTGTTTTTGCTCTTTTTAACAATTTTCACTGACATTTTATTTGTATTTTATTTTTATTACAGTTGTCTACCTTGTGATTTTTCATCTGTCATTTGTTATGTTTGCGTGGTCCTATTGGAAGACTATTTTTACATATCCTGCCTCCCCTTCCAATGAGGTAAATGTTATCATTGGCGAAGTTATGCAACTTTAACTGTTGAATTGTTTGTGATACTAATGCTTGCCTTAAAATAAGATTTGTTAAGTTTTCTTTTTGTTTAGTTTTTCTGTTCCCATTTAATAAATTATATTGTAGTGCTGTGAATGAAAATCATACAATTATTTTCTGAAATTACCACATTGCCATAGCTTAATTTAGATTTCTTTAATTTGAACAATTTGCTATTTTGAATGAGATAGCTTAGTAATAGTGTTCAGATAGGTGGCCTTTGTGTTCTGTTTCATAATCTTAATATAGGTATAAACCAATTCACAATCTGTACATTTTTTAAATCATTCTCACTTTAACAATTATGCTCAAAACAAACTTCATTCTCACTTAAGAGTGCTATTAATTTTAAAACACCCAAATAATGTCCAAATTCTATAGAAATGTACAGGGTCAATATGAAGTCATTATCAATGCTCTAATTCATGTTACATCCAGAGAGAGGGAGGAAGGGAGAGAGAGAAAGAGAGAGAGATGCACAATGGAACTCCTTTTGCTAATTTAAATTAAACATGACCCTTCCTAAAAATAATTATTTTATCAATGCCCTATGGTAAACCAAAATTCAGCCTGAGAAAATTATAATTCAGCAGTTATAGTTTTAATGGTTTTGCTAAAACGTACAGCTCTTCTATTAGGAATCAAACATTATCTGAATCTTTTATGTAGGCCTGGATATATCTATTTTCTTTTACTCTCAAACGTTAGCCTGAAGTGTGTTTTCACAGTATGTTTTTGAATGTAGAAAGGTAATGGAAGTATATTATATAGTATTTAAAAATTAAAAAATAGACAAATATTTGTGAATACTATATTGCCCTTCTGTCACCCTAATGGGGAGAGATCCAAACCATCATTTCTGGGATTGATTGCACTGGGCAGGCAGATTCACAGAGACAACAATGCCATAGATAACAAGAAATCAAGCAGATAAGGTTTTATTAATCAAAACCAGCCTTTGAATTGCATTCAGCATCTCATTAGGCTTCACCTTCTTTTTAATTTGTGGCTACATATTTTTAAAAGCTTGGAATCTGCAATAGTACTAAGAAGATCCTAAACCCAGTTTACAAATAGGTAATACTAAAGAGACTTTCATGCAGATGACAAGGTTTTAAAAGGTATATACAAAAGTTGTTTTGAAGCTGGTCATCTACCATACTTAGATTGGAACTAAAATTTTGTACAGTCACTTTTTATGAAATGCATAGACCATGTTATCATCCAGTTGAATTTAAATGCTTTCCACATTATGGCATGTTGTCTTAAAATATAAGTGCAGTGCTCAGCTTGTCAGTGTGGATTGGCAAAGTGTTGAAATTTTCCAGGGCTTCAGTCTCATTCTTTTATTTAGTGGGTTCATTACTGCATCATTCCTGAATTGCCTTCATCATCCTATTCTTGATCCCTGTAGGCAAGTGAGGGTTTAATGAGTGGAATCTTGTTTCCAGCCAACCAGCGCAAATGTTCATTATATAAATTTGAACAGTGCAGTTTCCATCTGTCTAGGCCACTGCACATTTTATGTGACAGTCACAATTGCTGAATCCACCAGAAATATAATGTACTTAACATGCATTTATAATTACCAGATAATGTTATATACCTAGTAATAATACAGAGAGGTAGGAGATACATTTGTACAGTACTAAAGAGATGAAAGGGGAAATAGATTTGGGTGAAGATAATATACCTTATCTGTTTGGTGATACAAACTGGTCAGCTCTTTGATTTTGGTTTAATACTTCTTTGATTTAATCATGTATAAAAATTATGCAACATTCTATACATATCACCTAAATATAAGTTAGCAGATGCTAAATATAATTAGCAGAAAATAAACATGCTTCTCTCCTTTTCTGCAGTTTTGCTTATCAAAAACTGATAAGGAGCAATATGAAAAAGAAGAGAGACCAGAATCTCAGCAGGAAATTCTAAGAAGAGCTGCTAAAGATCTGCCTGTCTATACTACAACAACATCAAGAGGTAAGTCATTTAGGAATGGCGTTAAGAGTTCCCTTCCCTTCACTTGCACCAGATGTGTTATCTTTATTTCTATATCAACAGACAGATTTTCCAAAATAAAACAATAATTCTTCCTGATATCTGTATCACATGAATATTGCTAAAATGTTCCTTACCGAGGCTGAGTTGCACAGCCCCTCTACTAACTGCATTTATACCATTCCTCCAGGTCCAAAATGTACCAGAGTTCCATTATTTGCAAATATATTTTTGGTATATTGTGAAAAATGATGGTAGTATCTCCCTATTTAAGATGTGAGGGAAATGATACTTTCCTCTCATTTTGAAAGTTTTGCATGGTGTTTGTTTGTTCGTTTGTTTATTTAATTTATATGGCCACTCAGTTCGCACATAGAGACTCCATGTGGTTAACTCAAAGGTATATGTTTGTTTATAAAATCTATCAGGTGCCCCTCTCAGAGTCATTTCTTTGTGACTCTGGAAGGTATATGGCAATAAAAGGGAAAAATCAAAATTAAGAACTGCCCCCCACCCTGGGCTGCAGTCCAGTACTGGGCTATGCAAGCAGCAGACAAGTGTGCAAAGCTTTATTTGCACATGGACGGGATTAAGTTGCATACACAAGACCATCCCCTTCCCCCTGCCTCCATTGCCACCGCCAGTCCGTGGAGCCAAAAAAGTTTGGGGACCGCTGATTTAGATTATGTTCATGTTTTACCTTTCTGTAAGTAGATATACAGATAGATTACTTTCCTATTACTTTCACAGCTCTGTACTGGAGTTGGCTGGCCAATAAAATCTATATGAATAAATAATAAGTTATTGGAGAGTTCTCACATTACTTCCTACCCATTTATCTTTGAAATATGACTGCACTGTTTACATTTTGAATTCTTCCGGATTTTGTTTTGAGAAATGGAAAAGTTTTAAAGTTCTAATTCTAAAGCTTTGTATTTCATATCTTGATTTTGAAATCTTCAATATAGCTATTAGATACTGCGATAGATGCCAGCTAATCAAACCTGATCGATGTCATCATTGTTCTGCATGTGACCTGTAAGTATATACCGATTCTAGGTTGGATTGATGAGTCTGTTTTCAAACATATCTTCAGACCTGAAGTCTTCCTTTTCCACATACAGCTAATCCTCGCTTACTGACCACTTCTTCAGCATGTCTTCAAAGTTGCAACAATGCTGAATGAGTGGTACTTACAACTGTTCCTCAAAGTTCCAGGCATTGTAGCACCCTCACAATCATGCGATTGCAATCTGAGTCTTTGACAACCAGCTTGTATTTATGGCAATTGTAGCAGCACCCTACAGTCATGGTGTGGCCACTTGAGACCTTCCGTGCCAGCTTAACCCAACCAAAATCAATGACGATTGCCAGCAGGGAAGGTTGCACAGTTGCTCCGATAACCCCCCATTTCTTACGTACCGCATTAGTTCCTTCTGCCCTGGCCATTCTGCACTTGTATGCATCCCACACCCTTCTTCCCTGGCCTCTGCAGCACTCCCCCTCACAACTTATGTGTGGCCTGCACCAGGCCTCATCCTTGCACTCCCTACCTGTGACTCCAGCTGTTTCCTGCTTTACGACCCACATGTGTTGGGTTATGACGACAACTGGGAGCGTCTTGGTTTCTGTCTTTAAGTAATGCAATCACACATGATGTAGCACTTTACAACCGCATCACTTGGCATCAGCAGTCCTGGTCCCAATTTCCCTTCTAACCCGAGGACTGCCTGTATAAGATGTTTCTTCATAATAATTTGTTTTGCAAATGGGAAAAAGTATCAAAACTCATTTATTTCATTGGTTACATTTACATAAGAGAGATTGACAGGCCCATATTCACACAGTGACCTTCCTTGGTTGAAAATGGGCTTGAACTTGCCTATCTTAGTTATATTTTTCATGAGTTTGTATAAACTATCATCAGAACTAAGAATAATGTATAACCGTGAGCTGTTCTCTTTCCCATGAAAAAGCATGTAATAGTTGTGGTTTTATTGTAAATTGTGTCTTTTAAAGAGTGTTCAAGTAAAGAAATATTCATTATAGAAAGCAAGGGAAAAAGAAAAAAGTCAAATTAATCTGTATATTTTGTGCTCCATGATTACGTGTGTGTGTGTGTGTGTGTGTGTGTGTGTGTCAGAGAGAGAGAGAGAGAGAGAGAGAGAACAGAGCATTTTAATAAGTCTTATTTGATTAAACACCGACATATTGGTGAGTTACATGGTCTGAGTTCACACATCAATCATTCAGATCTCTATTAGGATCATACATCGGAATAAAGAGAGTGGGGTACAGTTAATTAAAAAGCAGAGAAGATACATAAAAATTATAAGAAGCTAGAAAATATAAAAGTATATTAAATCAGAAATTATACATAAACAAGTCTAAAACAAATCTAAAAATGCAGTAGAAACCATTAGATGGGTATAGGGGAGAATAAATATGGAAGACTATTTCAAATTACAGAACACACTCATATGGTGAACTAGATGCTCATTGAGTCTAATTTATGGCACAGATCCATCATCCGATGAATTTTAAGCCCTGCTGTGCAGAATGTGGCAACACTGTATGTTGTGGCAGGATTGATGCAATAGGAGATGTAAAAATTGCCCCATGCATTCTGGATATTTATGATGAGATGAGGCTAGTACAAATGTCTCTGTCCTAAAGGCACTGGAGAAGCACATGCTCTGTTGTTCCTGTGTGTCCAGTGTCACAAAAACTGTCTGTCTAAGTAAGGAATCTTCCTGTATTTGCCTTCAGGGACAACTAAGGGGACACGGTGCCAGAGTAAATGCCCTCTGAGGATTAAATAAATAAAGGAGTCTGAATACCTGTTGGATTCATTGGCAATACCATGATTGTGAAAGTAGCTTTCCCAGGGTGATGCTCATCCATTGCAAACATTAATTTAAACCAATAATTATCTTTTTAAACTAGCATATAAGTAAGTAAGCCTCTACAGAGTTTGTGTATCATGATAAATAATTTTTTTTCTAAAATTTTAGAAATTCTACTTGAAAAGTTATATGATACAGAAATCAAATCTATAGAAAAAACAACACATTGTATGGAAGAAGCCAATCTACTTAAAGTCCCCCCCCCAAAATTAAAAAATATATTAAATGAAAAAATAACAATGTGAGAACTAATAGAAGCAATAAAAAGACAGAATAATGATAAAACCCCAGGCCCAGATGGGTTACCGACTGAATTCTATAAATGCTTTTCAGACATGAAATGTTTTACCTTATAAACCAACCAGCATATTGATGTGCACTGTTCACTGACATTCATTTTGGGTCCTTCTGAAACCAGAACAAATTAACTCAAGTCAACAATCTGAGTGTTTGTTTATCATGCTGTCCATGCTAAGATGCCTTACTTATCATTCCCAAACAAGCAAGCATTGGGAACCATGGTTACGCAGAACTGCAGTCAAATTATGTTTACATTGGTTATGTTATGCTGTGACTGCAATAAAAATCACAGTCTGGTTTATGTCAGTGTTGCCATGGCATAGAAACATTGATTGCTCAGATACTCATGAATTTTCCTGATGATGCTTTCAGGGATGATCTCATTTCAGATACATCAGAAGCAGTTAGATTGTTAGTTTCCTTAGATATCGATTAAAACATCTATCCCATTGTACCGTAATTCTGTGGCTCCATATTATTGTAATTTTATTATGGTTTTACTTTAATATTTTTTCTCTTATATTGTATTGTCCCCATATCTTATATACTATATATATTTGCTGACGCTTTATTTAAATTACATTTGTATATCAATGATTGCATGACCTCTGTAGATGACATACACTAAATAAATAAAATAATCACCACACAGATTCCTTATATATTTATCCAGAAATACATTAAACAACCAATGAGACATTGTGTATCCTTGTCTTATTCCCTGATCAGTATTGAATCTCCTGTTAAGCATTCTATTTATTCTCACACATGTTTATCTCTGTCATTCTTTCTTCATTCTGCAACCAATTCTGAAAACATTCCTTAATTCCAACATATTTGCTTTATCATATGCTTTTTTTAAAAATAAACAGAATAAACTTACTTTCTTATATTCAAACATTTCTTAGTGAGATGCTGAAAAGCAAAAAGCTGATCTGCATATTCCTTCGCTGCCATTAAGCTGCAATACCTCAAATGTTGGTCCTTGTCAACTCTCTTATCTATTCGATCAAAATTCTTCCAAGCACTTTCTTAAACACACTTAATAAGCAGTTCTTGTTTGGTTTTTACATTCACTGGAATATTGTTATGGATATCATCAATCATGGATTCCTACTTTCATAAACAACTAAAGAAGATAAAGGTTTCCCTATCTGTCGTGGGGGTGGTACTCATTTCTGTTTCTTAACTGAGGGAGCCAGTGTTGTCCAAAGACAATTTCTGGAGTCATGTGGCCAGCATGGCTATATGCCAAACGGTCACAAAACACCATTACCTTCCCACCAAAGTGGTGCCTATCAATCTATTTGCATTTTCGTTCTTTCGAAGTGCTAGGGGGTCAGGACCTGGGAGCAAGTAATAGGAGCTCACCCCATTGGGTGGAGCTTGGGTCTCAAATCCGGGCTGTCAGCTCTCCAGCTGACAAGCTCAGCATCTTTAACTGCTGAGCCACCGCTCAGCACCCCCATAAACATCTACAGCAACCTAAATAGCACCAATTCATACCTTATGACATACACCTTAGCACTTTCATTCATAATTACTGCTTCAAACACCTGCATTCATTCATCAATTCCGCTACATAAGATTAGACCATGTTCATTCAGTTCTATTTCACAGTATCCATTTCTTTTTCACAGACACATAAAAACCAATGTTCATTTCATACAATTTAATTTCATTAGTTAAACCGTGTTCTACATCATCTCCTTTTACATGTCAAGGTGTAACATTTCATTTGCTATAGCCCGTACATATTGTTCTTCACCATACATCCTGACTTAAATCGTTTGAAGCTTTCACATAATGTTTTCAACAATATAGGAAAGTGTAGACTATTTACCATTCTTATTGTCATGTATAGCCATGTATATTCCTTGCTGATTGTAAAATGCGGAAAAGGTCCATCAATTTTGGTAGATTTTTGGTAGTATGCTACAAGCATAACCAAAGCTCATGCTATTCTCTTCAAGCCTATATACTGTTGCTGTACCCTATGAGTTCAGAGAATGCCATGTACTGACACACACTCAGAATTCACATATTGGGAATATGGAGGTTAAAAAAATACAAAAAGGAAAACTTAAATAACCATCTCAAAGCGAATTATGTAACCATGGCTGTGCTGTACTTTATTTTTTTTTAAAGTTAAAGATAAGCCAGTTACCACTCTTATATTGTATGGCTTTGAGTTTGTGACAGAAGATAGGGTTCTATTCAGAGGTGAAATCTAGCCAGTTTGGTAACCGGTAGGGAAAATTTTGATTGGTTCGGAGAACCACCAAATATCACCTCTGACTGGCCCTGCCCCTGCCCGCCTCCTCAACGCTCGCCCCGCTTGCCTGGCGCCACCACCGCTTGCGTCGCTACGCTCCCCGTGTGGCGTTCACGTGCGGCCTAGCTACCCCCCCCCACGGCCCCCGGGGCTTACCTGGCGCCACCGTCGCTTGCGTCGCTCCGCTCCCCATGCGGCATCCCCACACGGCCTAGCTAGCCGCCCCCTCCCGGCCCCCGGAGCTTTCCACACTCACCCTGGGAACTTCAGCCTCTGAAAATGCCTGCCGGTTGAATGGAGATGGATT
>JANHFL010001531.1:67489-91446 GCA_032468155.1 Oxyrhabdium leporinum | reverse complement strand
TCTAATATTTTAATTACATTCTCATCTGTAGGGATCTCTTTGTTTTTCCACTGTTGTATAAACACAATTTCCACCCATTCACATGAACAAGCCACGCCCACCAAGCCACGCCCACAGAACCGGTAGTGGAAAATTTTAGATTTCACCAATGATTCTATTGTATTGACTCCACTACCCTGCTTTCTTGGCAGTGTACAGCCCCATAGTACTGTTTCTCACAACCTTTTGAATTCCTGTGTCAGTATTACAGCCCCCAGCTGAAAATGCATGCATTCAGCATATCATTAATGCTGTTGTGCTCCATTAATCTCCTTTAGAATATGCTAAGAAGGATGTGGTCTCTAGAAGCTGAGCGTGATGCTTTGTAGTAATAGCATTTTTCACAGGCAATTAGTGTTTTAATTTGAATTAATGCTAAAGGTAGTAAACACCAGATGCATGGGGGAAAAATCCTTGCAGGGACTTGAAAATGAAAGGTAGTTGTACAAAAGTTGTAACTATGTGGAAGAATAGCAAAGTTAAGTGGAGAGGGAGCTGCTCTTTCCTTTTGCCATTTTTGTGCCAAATGCCTCCTCATTGTTCTTCCACGTGCAAGAGAACATGCACGCATTATGCACTCTTCTATCTATTTCTCCTCTCTATTGAAAAATGGATTGAATGAAAAAGAGGTTCTAAGGCTTAAGCATGCCTCTCCTTTTTTTTTCAAATTACATCTGTGTTCTGATTTTGTTGATTGTATTTTGTTGTGAAGGAAAATATAAAGGAAAAGTCCATGAATCTGCCTTGTAATATTTTGCTTCTTCCTGATTACTTTAAACAATCTGGGTACAGAGGTGGAGTGATCAATACTGGAAAAGTACTGTACTGAAAAAGACTTTGAAAGAATAAGAGTAGATATATTTATTGAAAAAAGCATAATACTATTCATTTATCACCTTTGCATTGATTCAGATGTCTTCTTTCATTTTAGATGTGTACTGAAAATGGACCATCATTGTCCTTGGTATGTTTTTTTTATTCCTTCTTGGTTTTGGTTTTGTACCAAAACAAATAAGTAAGCTCTTTTATTATTGGGTATGCACAAAATGAGTTAAGAGTAGGAATAACTAAGAATAATTAGGGGAAAATTTAGAGAGTGAACTACTAACTGTCTAAATTTAAGTTAGGTTAGGTTATTTTCTCACTAGCAACGAACAGCACATTCTAGAATAATCAACTATAACTTTGTCAAAATAATAGTAACAAGGGAGGTTTCTTAGTTCTTGTTCAAAAATCAATCTAATGCCTTTTTCTTTTCCTCGTTCCCCCCGTCCCCCGTCCCCCGTCCCCCCCAATCAGGAAAGGTAGAAACAAGCTAAAGAGCTAGAAAATATTCTGGAAGGGTGACAAACAGCAAATCCTTTAGTTTGCTTTCTAGGAAAAAGTAACTGACTGTGATCCTTAGTGTTATGAGGATACAGGCGATCCCATTAGCAACTATTTTGAGACCATCTATATAACATGGCTGCCGAAATTTGTTTAACTCTGCTGTAGAAGGGAAAAAAATAGCTATTTCTTTTTCCTTTTCCAGGGTGAATAACTGCGTGGGATTTTCCAACTACAAGTTTTTTCTCCTCTTTTTATTTTATTCCCTCCTGTATTGTCTGTTTGTTGCTGCTACGGTTCTTCAGTATTTCATAAAGTTTTGGACAGTAAGTTCTTTAAAATTAAAAGTTTTAAACTTAAAAAAAAAAACCAAAGCATTGTGTTTTCATGCTTCATAGTATACCTAACTGTCACCAGTTTGAGGTGAAGTAGTAAAATAATAAATAATTAAATTTTATATATAATACATGGTTTTTGGTTCGCTGCAGCCAAATTTGCTGTCTTGTGGATTGTACCTTTTATGTTGGCTTTTCATGCATGTTTTAAGAAAGCACATTATATATGTATGACATTCATATTAACATTGCCCTCTTCTAATTTCAAAATAAACTTGATTTTTAATTTTCATTCTGATTGAATAGCATGACCTGGCTCCATAAGTCAGATCATTTTTAATATTGCTTTAAATCTTTGGAATAGCAGCATTGTGGTTTTGGAAAAGAATTGGCTAACATTCATAGACTGTGAAGGACGTTCCTTGAATGTAAATAATTTATACAGTAAGTAAGCACAAAATGAAACATTTTAATAGTACAAATAACTTTAAAAGCATTTTTGCCTTATATATACACACACACACACACACACATACACACACACACACACACACACACACACACACTCAGGGTAAACCTAATCATGAGGGGTTATTTATTGTTAATCTTCATACACTTGTATCTCCTCATGATTCAGGCAAATACAGACAGTTGGAGACTAACTGGTATAATTCATGCAGTTCCTTTTCTCTTCTTAGCATGTCATGGTACATGCACATTAAGTAATGAAGACTTTGTACTGAATCATAGCTGAGAAATTGCAAGACAATAGGATTCTTAATGAAATTTGAAATGTTTGATTTTTAAATTTGATTTGAATTTGTTTTAACATATTGATGCATTTCAAACTTTGAAACAGTAATTCTCCAATTTGCATGTAATGGAAAACTGTAGTTAACCAAACCTTCCTGGATATTGCAGCATAAAAGGTGCAAAAGGTGAAATAAAAGGTGATATGTGCTAAAATAATCTTAGCATATCAATACTTTGTCTTATTAAGGCATAATATGTATGTTCCTATTGAGAGAGAAGTTAGTTGAAGCTGAGATTACTGATTCAACCAGCTGTCATCCTGGAGGCTACATTTTCAACTCTAGCATTCTGTCTCTGACACTGCACTTATTTTGTTATTACTACTAAATATCTAAGGAACAAGGATCTCTCTCTCTCTCCCTCCCTCCCTCTTTCTTTCTCTTTCTAAGGTATACCATGCTTTGTTTTTACTGGTTTGCATGCAACCAGCCATTGTGATCCATAAAGACATCATTGCATAGTTTAGCATTATTTGTTTGTTTGCTTAGGAAATTTATTTTATAGGTAAGCCGTGTCAATATTTTAGTCAGCTTTGGTACTTGTTATTCTGTAGGGTGTTTTGCATAATCCCTTGCTAGTTGTGTGTATATGTGAGATTTGTGTGTGTAACTTCCTTCCATGATTTGTACTTATTCAAAGAGATTCCTAATTCCCTCTGTTTGCCAGACAGGAACATTTCAGCTTACTTAGTGTTGCCAAAACTATGGCTAAAAAATATGAATCTTAACTGTTGTGGAAAATAGGATGAATAGGATGAAAAAAAAATCTATAGATATCTTGATGTACTTAGATTGCCTGCTTCCATTAGTCCAAGGCAACTGGAACTGGCCCAATGATTTGAGCAGGACAGAGCTTATCATTAAAAAGAATCTGGAATAGAGCCATAGATACACAAGATCTGTTGCTTTTCTAGATCCACAAGCTAAAAAAGTTGTTTTTTTTATGTAGCATTAATTTTGAGCAAAATCGATCATCATATTTCCTTAACATTTCACATTAAGTATCAAATATTACCTTATTACCTTGAGAGGAGGAGGTTTTGTTTTTTAAAAAAAAGATTAATTAGGGGACAGCTTTTTCTGATAGTACCCGTCCCATTGCACACTTAACCATCAAGGGAAAGCTGTAGAAGACAGCACTTCAGCTACCTGGAGCATCATGCGCAAGCTTAGCCTCATTGGAACAAGTATGCAGAATCTCAGCAATTAAGCTCAAAAGTTTCCAATTTATTAATCAGCTGATGTCCCTGGAGAAGTGTTTGGCTATTCATTGAAAAATATGTGAAAATAGTTGAAAATAAAGGAATAACCAAGAAGTGAAAATGACTGCAGAGACTATGGCAAAGCACCAATGCCTTTGAAGATTATCCTGAACCATTATTGTTGTCTGCCTAGTGAATTTTAACCCTTTTGTGACATCTAAACAAGAGTTGTACTCTTTGCCTCATCTTCATCCAGTTTTGCTGCTTTTTTTCCTTTTTGTTCCCTCCCAATGTAATTATATCATTATAATCCCCTTTTTCTGTTTCTTCAGGAGGAAAGATTGAGATAGGGAATGAGAGAGAGAATGTATGTTAGCTTGCATTCAACTGTATAGGAAATCCAATTTATTTATTTACCATATTTAGAGATCCTCCATCTTCCTCTTAGAGCAACTCAGTTCATTTTCTCAAATGAGTTTTTGGACAATCCCTAGGAGTTTGTGTGTGTATGTATATATGTGTGTGTGTGAGAGACTTGTTTTCATGATTTGTTGTTCTTCCCAAAAGAAAAAATCCTACTTTGCTGTTTGTCTATTGGCACATTTCAGCATTTCAATATAATTTTAATTATTAATTCATGTTATTGTGAAGATTTCTGAGTTTGGTGCTTTGCTTGCAGATATTTAATTACTCAAATAGGTAAAATCATTAGTGCTAGCTGTTTATATATAGTAGCTTGCCCTACCAGTGTTGGTGGAGATATGGTTTTCTCTTTGATTAGGATATTGTTCTTGACTGGATTATATTTTTTTTTGGTCTGATGTTAATCTTTGCTTATTCTGGGTATTGGCTCTGGAGAGGATGTACTCTTGTTTTTGTTGTTGTTGTTTCCTTAATGTTTTATGGACATTTTTGAATGATGTGTAAATGTGATTTATCTCAATGTATCTATTTATGGCTAATTTGTCTGAATGTCAAGCTTTGAGGCATTCCATAGCATTATGGTCTAGGATGCTCATTTTCCCAATTGAAACTATGGTTGAGTCTATCCATGTTGTGAGAATAAGATGTTTTCATCATGTTTTCTGATTGCTAGTTGATGTTTATGGATGCACTCTGTTAGTCTTCTGCATGTTCATGCCTGTTCACGTTATTAATTTTTTGACATGTCTTTTTGTTGGAATATTGCTTCCAGCTAATATGCGCACATTTAAAAAGATTGCCTCTATACATGTATTTTATTGTACATGAAATCAAATAAGCAGGAAAGAATTTGCAGAACTGTTTTCAACTGGAGTTAGCAACTAAGATTGCAAGGTGGAAAAGCTGGATAGTTCATGGGTCTTTTATCTGTGTTACTACTTTTCCTAAATATTCTTCCAGGAGATGAAGAAGTACAGGGACCATTTGGATTAAGAGGTCAGAGAAATAAAATAATAAATCATACTGTCAAGCTGCTTTGATTCATAATTGGGTAACAAATTTTAGTTCAAATTATGATGAATGTAGACAGAAATTACCAGTAAGTTTCTTAGTTGATTTCTATTGTAGAGATGATTCCAACCTGGGCTTCCGATAATGAAAATTAAAGAGAGCAATGAATAGATCTCTTAATTTTAATGGTGTGCCTTGAATGTACACCATTAAAATCAGTGCCTCCTTTATCTCATTATGCAAACACAAGTTCATCTTCACATATTCATTCAGTGAATGTAAACTATTGGCCTCTTGACATTGAATACTGCACGCTTTACACCTTGTGCACGCAAAGACCATCAATTTTCTAACAGCATTTTTACTTGTTTCTGAACACTAGTTTTAAGGGGTTATAGACTTTTAATAAATTGTCTTTATTTGCACAAAGCTTTGCCGCAGGAAATCTGCTGAGAATTGTCCAAAGGTAAAATGCAATTTAAGCAGTAGTCTCTGCTAGTATGTTATTTTGTACATTTATTTCTGATAGTGGGTTGCAAGATTATTATACAATATTTCTAGTTCTTTATAATTAGCAATATGCGTTTTATTTAAAGCCTGAGGGAGAAATCGGTGCTCTGAAGCATAGCATATACTGACAGAAAATTAAATGGATGTTAATGTTATCTATATTTTATTAATAAAGAAGCAATTTCAGTTCCCCGATGTATTGTCATTGTTTAAAAGGAATATGCTGTTGAATTCTTAATATGAAGCTATTAAGTGTTTAATAAGGTAT
This sequence comes from Oxyrhabdium leporinum, assembly GCA_032468155.1. Lineage (NCBI taxonomy): Eukaryota > Metazoa > Chordata > Lepidosauria > Squamata > Cyclocoridae > Oxyrhabdium > Oxyrhabdium leporinum. Next base: position 85,520 of record JANHFL010001531.1, on the reverse strand, counting down.
TTAGCAATTTGAGCATATAAAAATTGTGCTACATTAATAAAACACTAAACTTTTTTCTCAACATATGAATCTTCAGTATATGGAAAATATTTTTAAAATATATAAAGAATTCTCTTTTCCTTTCTCCTGCATACAGTGTGCTCTGTTACAATACAAGGCTGTTTTGAAATGTATCCTCATGTATAATCTTGTTTAAATAGTTTAAACCACGCTGTTAAACTCGATTGCGTCACGTGATGTATCATGACACATCGCAATGTTTTTTGCCTTTGTGGAGCCGGTGTAGGCATGGCCTATGCGTAACGCATCCGGCCCACAGGCCCCAATTTGGCAGGCCTAATTTAAACCCTCAAAATGTTTGCAACAAGCAAATAAGTGAGATGATTCTGGTTAGGCCACTGTTGTGTCTTCAGAGGATGTGATCCAGAGTCCATACCATCTCAAGATCTCAAGGTGTTTTCCTCACACCTACAGTTTGATTCTCTTCCCATTTGTCCCTGCATATGCAGAAAAATAATCATTATAAAGAGAATAAAGGAAAGCCTTCCTCCCTTGAACTTTAAAGTGCCTGCAGGAAAACCTGTTAGAAATTTGGTTTTATTCTTCCAGCCTAGATTATGCTCTTCCCGAACCATCAGTATCAGATTCCTTGAGCTCTTTGTTCACTGCCAAAAGAGTCTTCACTGAACAAAACTAGACTCATGCTTTCTGAAGTCATTTTATTTGGGGAAGAAGGGCAGCACCCCCCCCCCCCCCAAATGGTAGCCTTTTGGTTCCCCTTCTTAAACAGTGCTTTATTGGGCTCCTTCTTTTAGGAACTGTTATTCTTGTGTAGGCTGAAAGCGAAAAAAGTCGGGTTACTTCCCACATCAGTAATCAAAAATATACATTTTTGGATTTTAAACATTTGTATATCCCTTAAAGTGGCTATCCATATCACCCAAGAACATAATGTTAACATTTTTTTTTTAAAGTAGTAAGGTAAATAAAATTATTATCACACACATGTTCCAATTAAAAGAAAAACAAAGTGGAGTACTTCCTTCTTTGAGTTAATTTAATTAGCTTATGGATCAATCCTTCTCTGATTCTCTTTCAAGATTATACTAGAAGGGAGAAAAATGCTGCAGTGTTGCTTGTCTGCACCTAATACACAGCCATTTCCTTAACACCAAATTAATCTTTAAATTGATTTCAAGAGAAGGCATTAATCAACATCAGCTGAAATAGACATGGTTTGGAGTGTGTTGGGGATTGGAAATACCATGGGTTCTGCAAATCCAAGTGTTGTATTAGATTGCCTCTTTTCGTGGTTCTCTGTCCCTGCTAAATATCAACTGCAGAGGTTTCCATACCTATTGGTTGCAAATACGATCTGAAAGTCAGCCTTCTCTTCTATAGATAGAGCTACTTTTTCCCTTAGTGAAGGAAATCCTGAAAAGTCTCTTGAGGAGTTGAAGGATTCCTGCCTTAAAATCTTGTATTTTCCTTAAATTTCTTAAATGCATCATTTTACAGGTATATTTTTTTTATTCATTCTTTTCTTCCTTAACGAAAATATTGCTTAAATCTTTCTTACTTCATCCAGTGCAACAACTATTCCCTTGCTAATCGTTAGTTAGTCCGTCATGCAAATTTGTCAACTCTTCTTCCTTAATGTCAAATTTAACAAGATGAATTTGAACAATATTTGTTTTCCTCCTGACTCGACTGTTAATCTTTCCAGTTCAGTGACTTTTGTCTATTAGTTGTGAAAGTAATGACCACAAGGAAATACACGATATGCTGTCAAATTCACATATACGTATTAGTTGCTGTACATGAATTAATGTTATTTATTTTAATTCAGAATAAAATAGTTATAAGAAAATAGCATTTGAACAGAAAATGGATGAAAATGCATTAATAGTGTTTTCTTTTCTTTTTTTCCCCAGAACGAATTACCAGACACCCGTGCAAAATTCCATGTTCTTTTCCTTTTCTTTGTGGCTGCCATGTTCTTCATCAGCATACTGTCATTGTTTAGTTACCACTGCTGGCTGGTTGGTAAAAACAGATCAACAATTGGTTAGTAAATTACAGGGATGCTCATTCTTATTCTTATTTCTGTTATTCTTTAGTTCTACCCCATATGTTGATCAAGCAGCTCCAGGTTCTCCAACTCATTCTCACAATAACTCTATGAGTTGTATCTATGTTCAAGGTTGTATTGACCCAAGATTACCCTATACATGTAATATCTGATCATATTTGCATATAGTTAGGCCCAAGGGGATGGGTATTGGAATAGAATAGAATAGAATAGAATAGTTGGAAGGGACCTTTGAGGTCTTCTAGTCCAACCCCCTGCTTAGGCAGGAAACTCCAAACCATTTCAAACAAATGGTTATCCAATCTCTTCTTAAAAATTTCCAGTGTTGGAGCATTTAAAACTTCTGGAGGCAAGTTGTTCCACTGATTAATTGTTCTAACTGTCAGGAAATTTCTCCTTAGTTCTCTCCTTGTGTCCTTGTGTAAAGACGCCTCTAAAGTGTCTTTAGACTTACAATCTTGTGTCAGCAAAGGTCAGATTCCTGTTTCTTTTCTTATCAAAATAAATTTAACATAGCTAAGAAAATGAATAAAGGAAATGGGAATCATGATGATAGGAGTTATTTCTAGTTACAGAAATTTTTTGGGGAGGTGGAAAGAAAACATCTCCCTATTGATGCCAGTCCACAATTACTTCGTTATAGTCTACATACCCATTGCCTGTTTAAAGGGGAATAAATAAGTATTTCTGTATATTCTGAGCTTAACCATGCATGCTTCTAAATTACACAAAACGGAAATTATAGCAAAGTAGCTTATTCTGTATGAAGAAAGTAATATTAATAATTACAAAGGGCTTGGAAGGAAAATTGTGTTTTTTAATTGCTGACCAAAATAAATATTGTACAATCCTGTTTAGCTAGCTAGACAAATGATAGCATTCTAAAGTACTAGTTTTTTCTTTTGTTTTAGTTTTTATAATGGTCTGATCAAACGAAATAAAATTGATGTTGTAGATTTGTATCTGAAAGTTTTTTCTCAAATGTAGTTTAAGAGCTGTAACATGTTTTATAGCCTTGCAGGTGACAATATTTTCATGAGAGATGACTCAATCTAAGAGATGCTTTATTCTGTTATTCTTAATATTCCGCTATGGAAGACTTTCTCACTTTTCTAAATTGACTAATTTGTTTTCCTTTCTTTATATGTGATATAGAAGCTTTCCGGGCACCAATGTTTCGAAATGGGCCTGACAAAAATGGCTTCTCTCTTGGATGTCAAAAAAACCTAAAAGAGGTTTTTGGAGATGAAAAGAAATACTGGCTGCTCCCTATTTCTACGAGGTACTGTCATTTATATATTTTAGTTATAAATTCAGAAATGTAAAAATCTTCAAATGATATTCAATTTATACCACTATATATTCTTGTCTGTGACCATAATTAAAAATTGATATAGCACTCTAAATTAACACACTGATATTAAACCAAAATGGTGCCTTATGATTACTCTTAGCCATACAGGTAATCCTTGATTATGTCCACTTGTTCAGTCACCATTCAAAATTATGACAGCACTGAATGAAGGGGATTTACTACCATTCTGCAAAGATGTAGCTACTGTAGCATCCCTGTGGTCACATGATCGCAATCCAGACATCCAATGCCTGGCTTGTGATTACGGTGTTGCAGTGCACCACGGTCAGGTGATTGCACATTTCCTACTTTTCCTGCCAGCTTCTCACAAACAAAGTCACTGGAGAAATAGGCAGGAAGTTGGAAGTTGCTGCTGCTCCTGACATACACCATAGCGTTGGCCCATGGGACCCATCTACCCTCCTGCACTCAGTAGCACCTGCCTTCAGGGAGCCCAACCCCTCTGCAACTGGATACCTTGGTCCTGGAGTAACTTCTTCACATGACCGCACACCTGCCTGCACTTCGGAGTGCCTACCCACAGCACCCTATATATATATAGTATCCATAGCTTGCTTACCTGGAACTCTCATCTCTTTATACTTAACAACCCACAGAGATTGCTGTTGATAGGCAATGTGATAATGTGACATTGTACATTACAAGTGCATCACTAAGCAACAAAAATTCTGGTCCCAATTGCAGTCATAACCTGACAACCGCCTGTACTGTGCTTAGTGCACAGTGAAGTCAACATCCACTTCTTAAATATCCTGAGCAGTTCATTAAACTTCAAACACATTTTTTTTGCTAAATAAGTCTCATCTTTTAATCATACAAAGCACTGACAATAATGTAGGCACTTTAGTTGCTGCATGTAGACCAGTGAATTCAAATAATCCTATAGTACTTGATGAAGTCAGCAGTCCAATTAGCCAGTTGCAATTTCTTTTGATTAACAATGCGCCATCAAGTAATTTTCAACTCCTGGTGACCATATTTCCTCCATGAATAATTTGTTTAGCAATATCTAAAAGCCTTTATTTAAAAAATGCAAATGGTTCAGAATTGTTTGGTCCAGAAAGTTAAGCAATGAAAAACTTAGTGTACTCTGGAATTACATAGACTGTCCTAGGAATATACTGATAAAGATTGCAAAAATGTACCATTCAGACATTCCTGATCTGAAAAGCAGCTTATGAACGTTCCAAATTTTTTTTAGATGACACCTTCTGACATTTGCAGACAGATTATTAATGTCAAATAATCGTTAATGTTCTCTGAAAGCTACATGCAACTACAATAAGCTCTTTCTTACCCCAGGTACAATACTTGCTGCTGAATATGTTATGTTCATGGCCTATGTACCACTCTTCCACTTAATGTGATGTTTAAAAACCTAAGTTGTATAGACATTTCTGTTGTGTGTATTCAGCAAGCTAATGAAATACTTGTTCTGTCTTGTTTATTATACTGTGCAGCTTAGGAGATGGTTGCAATTTTCCAACACGCCTGGTGATTATGGATCCCGAGCAGCTCGCTGTCTCAAGCCAAAATGAAACTGTTAAAAGGTGCATGCAATGCTTTCTACATAGGTACAAAGAAGTCTGCTGTTGCACGTTCCCACGCACAGGGGACCAGTTTTATCTCATCACCAGATAATTAGAGACAAGAATTCAGTTCCCAAATAATTTTAAGCCTAATTGCAACGAGAGTGTATGATAGAATGAATGCATAGTGTGACACATGTGAAGACGTCTGGCATGGAACTCTCAGTTTGCTTGCCCAGCACCATCTCTTGGTCTGAAACAGTACATTGGGCTGATTGTGAAGTTTCTTATTCTAGAGCAGAGAAAGAAATTATGATGTGGAAATCCTACTCTCTTCAGATACAGAGCTAATAAGGATTCTGATGTGGGTTTCTATGGAAGGAAACCACTCTCTTCCAGTTTCTAAATGACACACCAATAAGATTGATCAGAGAAACAAAACCAGAGTTAGTAAGAATACAGGATAGAAATGATAGGTTCTCTACAGGTTGCAGATATTGATGTCCCACCCTATAAATGCCTCTGCCTTTTTTCTGGCAATGTCTGAAAGTGCTCAGCTTCCACTATAGGAAGTAGACTTCAAGCTTATTCTCACTGAAGATAGGTGCTAAAGGAAGCTTTGCAGGCCAGTTGGGCTGCTGTTTTCTAACATCCAGTTTGGACCGTTCCTTCTTTAATTGAGAGTCTGGGATAGGGCAGGAAAAAAAGATTTCTGCCTGGCACCAATGCAAAATTGAATTCATCTGAGTCATGAAGTTCAAGTCTAGATGCAGACTGATGATATCTGACAGGATTGTGCAGAATTCTTTTTTGGCAAACAATGTGTGGTTATCAGGTCTTTTAAGATAGACTAGACTAGGACACCAAAATAATTAATGTTAATGCTACTTTCATTGTAAAATTATCATAACAGAATCATGCAAGTCTGACTATACTCCCTCCCACTTTCCTTTATCTTAGTGAGAACTAGGGAGGGTCTTGTCTAAAATGCTTTCTCAAAGTACATTTCTGCTCCAGACTCAGATATGTTTTATTTGACCATTGCCTTTGTTCCTCCTGCTTCTCAATGTTATTCCTTCTTCCCAATATACATCTATTTGATATTTGTCAGATGTTGCTAGTATTGAGAACACCTTATTCCAAATCAGGTATTCCAAACAAGGCTTTAGATTGCTGGTTGTAATAGAGAAGTTTGTTTTATAAATCTTTTGTCATGTGAATAGATTGAGAGAGGATCATTGCTGCCTGATGCTAAGGCTGAGGAGAGGGCTATGGACAATACTTGATAGTCATCCCTGTTAAGGTCTTCCTCTAAGAAAGCCAGGACTTGGGCAGTGGAAACTGATAATGAAAACTTCTTTTCCCCCCTAAGCCGTCTATAAAAGGATTGTCACATCAACATATGTGTGAATAGTAAAAACTGGGGGTGTTTGGTTGTAAGTGAAAATCTTCAAAGTTGTAGCCTGACTGGGTATTCATGACTGGGTAATGAAAAGTAAGCTAGAGCTTTAAGATGGAATATTACCTGAGGAAGTCAACTATAGAAGCTTGAAAAGTATCATTCCATCGAGAGGCCAGCAATTCAAGAACTGTAGCACTTATCACACCTCCTCTGGGAATTGTGAAAGAGAACTGAGGGTATTCAATGTTATTTCCCAGAATGCAGGAGACTGAAATTTTCAGATGCTGTTTATCATTGGCTGGGCTAGTGCTACAGAACAGCCTTCAAAGGATCAGAAGTGACCCACCCACCCCCACTTCCAGTTGCTGGCTATCTACAAGATATTAAAAACAGAAGTAGGCCAAAGTGCCTATGTTTAATGGCTTTGGGAGGCAGGGTGAAGAGCCACAGCCAGAAGAATGGTCAGACAAGAGGCAGCTAAGCCCAGAAAAGGAATGTGGGTGTAGTAAATGGCTTAGAAAGGACACTCCCTTGTTTCTTGGGTTGTAAATGCAAGAAGGGTTGTACTTTCAAACTTGCAGGGTCCTATTATTGTAACCTTACAATAAAGTAGAATTAGTCTATCTGGTCACGTTTCTGGACTTACACACTAGGCTGACACTATACGGGATACATCATTTTTGTTCTATTGTTTGTATTCCTTTTTTGTTTTTTAGCTTTATTTGTATCTTTATTAGAATTGTACATTAATTTCTTGCTGATCCTGATAGATCAAATAAATAAATAGGGGGGGTGTATTGGAAACTCTTACTCAGTTAAATTGTTTTAACTGAAAATGTGCAGAAAAACGTTTGGACTACTTTTCCTTGACTTTGTATTTCATTGTTATTCTGTGAAGTTTGCTGAGCCCTTGATTGGATTCTTGCCACCTGTTTTTGATGTGCAAGTAGAGAAATTAGAAACAAAAAGTTTCTAGCGGTCTCTTTCAAAGTTTGAAAGTAGCATTTAAGCCATTGAGTCAACAGCTTGAATCAATACCCAAATAAAAAAATCCCTGACAGCTAGCCTCTGAACAACTGTAGCTATTTGTTGGGGAACAATTTCCAAGGTTGCTTTTAACAGAAGTTAGTGCTTGGCAAAATAAAGCAACAACGTTCAAGGTATCTGAGTATTATATTTATGATCATTTAAAAAGAAAATCTAATCTTGCTTGTGGGACTTTCTTATAAATTTAGAGTTGTTTTTCTTTAGGCTAAACATGAATGTTATACAGTAGTTAGGGCTACAAATCTGAGCTTTGAAAATCTGAACAACCATTAGATGACAGCAGTGATTCTTAAAAAAGAAAAGTCTAAAATCATTCAAGGCCTACAGCTCGGATCTGTTGGACTATATGAGTACATAATTAGAAGCAACAGTGTAGTTCTAAACATATTTCATTTGCAATCCATTCTCTCTAACAGAAATCTTATTTTTCAGCTCTTCTACTAGTCAGCCATTTCCTACTAGGCCACTCAGTGAATCTCAAAATCGATTGCTCGCCAGTGATAACCAGTGGGTAGAGGTCAGTTCAGAAGATGAAACTGTTAAATCAGGTATGCATAATTATGGCAGCTTGTTACAAGGCAGGATTTCACAATTTGTGTTTTTTTTCTAAATCTGTTTTTATTCTATTCAAAAAAAGTTAAAATACAAAACACCCCAAAATATTAAAAAGAAAAACCAAAAAAGAGAACAAGACTTTAAAAAGAAAAAGGTACATTAAAAAAGACTAACACATATACACATATTATCCTCCCTAGTTGAATGCTGATTAATACAACAATATTGGTTTCCCACCCCTTGTGAAACAGGCCCCCAAAATTTTAAATTACTAATTCTATTTACAAGTTGTTAACCTATCATCTGTATGCAGTATTCATAACAAAATATTTAACAGGAAGAACAGTAATAATAAAAGAGACAAGATTAAAATTCCAAAAATCTCAGATAATGAACTGTTATGGTAATCAACTTGTAGAAAATTTGCCACAGCTTCTTAACTATCCCAAATCGTTCCAAAAATTAACCTTGATTGATCCTGGATCAAATATCCATGTTTCTTAATACCATCTCTTATCAATTATTGTCTGATTAAATACAATACGTCCAATCTCCAAAGCCAGTCTGTCCTCCCAAAAAAGTTCAGATGAAATTGTTCCCTAGTTAAATGTGATAAACACATTCCCCAACCTCCTTCATTCTACTTAAAAAAGACCAATTTGCAACTTATCCACCCAGACCATTTTCTACTGTTATATAAAAGTGCAGGCTTGAACTTTAAGGAGGTGTATGGAGTCAACTCTGTTATTTCTAAGTCTGAGTTCATACTTCTTCCCAGCAAATCTTCTGCTTTGAAATTACATTCCTTTTGTGGGTTTAATTTATTTACAGTCACTTGCCTCTGAATGTTTTGCACGTTCATTATGAGTTCATCAAACTTTTTAAAAAACTTTCAGCTAAGAATTGCATGTTGCCAAACAGTCTTTTCTTGAGTCTCACCCTCCTTCCCTTGTCTGTAATGCATTATTGTTCAATGTGATAGATAAGAGAAGAACAGGGGGGGAAAGAACAGAATATTTTCTGGATATTTTGATCCAAAATTAAAAAGAATTAAGAAAAATAAACTCCAAACTTTTTGCAAATTGATAAAATACAAAATCCCTGTGGTGAATATCCAACAAATGTAAATTGAGTAAAAGCACTTTCACTATCCAAAGAAAAGCCATGTTTCCTTATGAAAAAGCTGAGGTTCATGAAAACAGCCAAATAGATCAAAGGAAAAAAACAAAAAAGAACAGATAAAATCCAGCAGGGGGTTGAAATAAATCAGCATTCAGCTAACCAATTAACTTTTAAAGATAAAAAAACAAAGCAAAGTGAAGTTAAAACCCAGATTTGCTTACGAGAATGGTCTGTTGATAGGAAAAGTTGGATAAAATACCAATGACTTTCTGGCTGCTTACATACGGAACTCCAGTCTTTAAGATCCCCCATCCTGGGTGGGTCCATAGCCATCCAAAAGTCATCTTGGGTCATTCCTAAGCGCCTCCATTCAAATCCAGGGACCAAGACTGCCAAAGAACCAGCTTTGGCAACAAAAACAGCTGACCATCAGCAAGTGAGAAAACTCTTCCTACCGGGCAGCAGCCATCTTGGGGAAGGATTTCACAATTCCTATTGAAAACAAATATCTGGAGGATCTATCAAATTTATATGGCTGCCCATTTCATAAATTCCCAATGGCATACTATAATTAAATAAATAAATATTAAAACAATAAATACATAAAAACAATCATTATTTAAAATATAAACAGTCACTATTAAAATGAAACACCTGGCATAGAGACAGTGAATATCAGCAAAGAAAACACAACTGAGTAGCGTCCTCCCTTGTTTCGGATGTGTAAAACCTCTAAACCAGGCACTTCTTCTTTTTCAGGTGTAAAAAAACATATTATAGTTTCATTGGAGAGCTGATCTTATCTCAGTATCCCATTTCTTTCAGAGAAGGAGAAATGGTAAGAAAATGTATACTCAGAAAAGTCAATATGACTTTGATTCCACAATCTTTTATGTAAAGAGGAAAGAAAACACAGGCCACACCATAGGCTGACCTTGAGTAGCACTTAATAATAAAATATTTTCTATTTTACTTTGCATATTTTTATGTTAGCTTCTTTTTAACACTACATTCCACAATGTTACCACATTAAGCATTAATTTAATTTGAGCTGCTTCCAAATTTAGCAGTTTTTAATTCTGTTCTTCAAAAAAAATGAATATAAGTGTATGAAATAAGGACAAATGCTGCTTTAAATCCTAATTTTGCCTGAAATACAGAAAAAGGATTTCCTGTATTGATACTAAACATCCCATGGTGGATTTTTTCTGAAAACAGTAGATAGATTTCATCAAGTTGCAGGCTAAATCCCAAAAACATAAAGAACTCCAGAGAAGATGGAAGGTTTGCAAAGCATTGACAGAGTAGAAACCTCTTCTATATAAAAATAATAATAATTTGTAAATTAACAGCTAGTTTGGCAAGCGAAAGCTAATTTAGCAAAGCAAGTGGCAGCCCAGGTTTCATATGTGCTGTAGTGTCTTTTCTGGAAAGTTTTTCTTACATACAGCAATTCATAGCAGAGAAATCAATTTTCGGTGCAGAATTAGCCATGTCTTTTACTTGCCTTTACTTATCTTTATTCAATACAATACTTACACAGTTTGTTTTCCAAATAGATTTCTACAATACATTTGTGCTTGGATATTATTTTTTTAAGGAAGACACCAATAAATCAATGGAACAGTTCCAGCATGTTAACAAGACACGGAAAATGAGATTGTTGATGGTATCCAGTGGATGCTTATAAGCACTTCCGGTGCAGAAAGTCTGATGCCTTAAGATTCGTGATGCGCATTTTTGCAACATGGACATATGCTATTACAAGGGCCAAATTCTCAAATGCCCTAGAAGAGTCCACAAGACTCAGAAGTGCAGAAACTATGCATTCCAGCTGCACTGTGGTAGTGACTGATTCTGCAAACTTCATGTGTGAAGCAATGCGACACTGGTATCATTACTTTCATAACAGTTCTGTGGGAGAAAAGTGGGGTAGGAAGGGGTAATAATGTAGTTTACTATAGCATTTCAACGTTAACATTCCGCAATACAATTATATGTGGCTCAGTCATCATCTGGTGGACTACTGGTATTCGGTACTTTTTTTTCTCTCCCATAACCATCATGAGTTTACCAGTAGTAATGGTAGAGAGGTGTTGTGAAGCAGCCGATCAAAAACCACGACTTTCTAATGACTTTCTCTGATAATCAAAGTCCTTTTCGTTCAGACTTGATTTGTTGCAATGCAGTGTTGTTACAATACTGTACAGTATTAGAGAAGCAAGGTTTCTTTCTCAGCTCACTAGCAATTTGAAGCACTCATTGAGAAAATTATTTTCCTGAGCAACTTTTGTCATTATTTTTAAGAAATCTGATATTTTAATTTCTTGGAAACATGTTCAAGTGATGTTCTCCCTTCCCGTTTTAGAATATTTAATAATTGTGAATTTTATTTGTTAGCATTTTTGCCTGATATCTCCAATATACATATTCTTTCTGAAGTCTGCAGGAAATCATTCCTTTCTTTTTCTTTCTGTTCTTGCGTTTTTTAAATAGAAAATAAGCTGTCATGAAAGTGTTATTGAGGGATTGGATTTCACAATCCTCTGCACTAGGAACATTGCTTTCCGAGTGAACTAGAGAAGGAACTGGAGAAAGGGGACCTTGTTCACAGCCATCTGCTTTCATTCCCTGTCTTTTCTCTCTCTCTTTGATCTTGGATCTAATCCTATCCTTTAACAATAAATACTGATGTATACTTTCAGTACAACGGTAAATGCTTACATTAATCTGTTAGAGGTAGCAAGACACTGGATGCTTGACTCTGACAAGAACTGTATGCATGCATTTTATTTCCTACAAATCACCAATCCTCCAAGCAATGTTCTGATTATTATGACTCTTAACAATGTTGGCAGATTTAGAAATTCAGCTCCTACAATTCTGGGAGTTGGTGTCCATATTAAAGTTGCTAAGGTTGAGAAAGATTTTGAAGAGGATAATATCTCTCACTCTGTGGTTGTATAGGAGTTCCTGTCCTGATATATACTTTTAAATCTATTACCATCGCTTGTATCTCAACAGTTCTACAGTTCTTATTTCAATCCATAAAACAAAATTTGTACAAATGATATATTTTAAAAAAACTGATTTTGAGTATTATAAACAGGACCTAGAATGAAATGCAAAATACAACGTATCAATGTGGCTTTTCCAAATTAATTTCTAAAATGATAAGAAAGAAAAGACATTGTGCAGTTCTTGCGACTCAATGCTGCATCCTATCTTTGCAGTGCAAGTTAGGCTCAAAGTCTCATTACCCTCTTGGTCAGATGATGTGGTTCAGTGCTATTCATTAGTGCTGTCTAGTACATCTAGATATAGGGAGGATAAAAATAAAAGGAAGTCAGACTGTTAGAACACAGTACAAATTCCGAAAATCCACAACTAGAAATTACAGCAAATACATTCTCCCTTAAATTATTTAGTACATAGGAAAGATCAGTTATTGCAAGCTATTTGTAATATGTGGGAAGGATCTTGGGAGATGGAAAAGAGCCATAGCCAGGGAAAGAGTTGGATAGCAGCAACTTAGGCCATGTAAGCAATGTGGATGTGGCTGTCTCAGAAGGGACCTTTTTAGTTTCTTGGACCTTAAAGATGACAAGGGAGAAATACGTTTTGCAAGACTGATGTCGTCCTTGTGAGGTTTACATTTAGCTCATCTGAGTGTGATTCCTTTCTGGACCATCTTGTAAGACTGACATCAGTCTTGCAGCTCTGAAAGTATATATCTCTGCTGTTGCCTTTTTGGTCCAGGAAACTAGGAAGGGTTCCTTCTGGGATGTTTGCCATACCCACATTGCTTCCTTAGGCTAAGCTGCCTCTTGTCCAACCATTTCTCTGGCTGTGGCTGTTCCCATCTCCCAAAATCATTCCCACATACCATTACACCAATAACTTGACTACAGCAAAAATTGTCTTAAAAGATAAATAAAAATTCAAATGCATCAGTAAAAATGGATAACAGGGTCTCTGAGTAAAGTATATACACAAATAATAGCTCTTTGCACTTATTTGTTTGGCATCTATAGATCTCTAGTAATAATTAGGGGTAAATTTAAAACAATGTTGGCAATATTTAGTATTTTAAATTATTTTGCAATCATTAAGCCATTGAAAAATTTCCAATGGTGACTTGTGAAACCATCTATATCAGGGGTGTCAAACTCACGTCATCACGACAGCATCATGTGACGTATCGGGACTTTTTCCCCTTCGCTAAACCGGGTGTGGGCAGCGCATGATGCATCCAGCCCGCAGGATGGGAGTTTGACAGCCCTGATCTAAATATTGGGTTAGAAAGAAAAGTGATTATAGTACTGAACTATAACAGAAAATCTTATTAATTTCAAGAAATTATACCAAAGAGTATGATATATCATGCTGATTGTATTGGAAGATATGTAGATTTTATTTAAGTGCTTTATCAAAGCAATTTGCTAACGAACGTATAATGGTATAATTAGAAACATTTTATGTACATTCATTTTGGGGAATTATAGCTTGCATATTGTAAGCATAGATTCTTGGTTGCCTTAGGAAGTCCTTTCCCAGTTATTATGTTTAATTCTACAAACTTAAGACTTGATTTACTGGCTGCTATTATAAATTAGATTTTATGCTGCAGTTTTAAATAAGACAAGCATTTTCTAGTAATTATGATTTCTTATTCCAAGCAATTGTGATTAATAGAAAAGGCTTAAAACAGCACTTGATTAAACCATCCTGTGTTGGAGAAATGTCCTAGCAATTGTTATTTTTGTAATTTTCTATTAATGTAGTGACAAGGTCCAAGCAATTAAATGACACTATTTACAATACTGTATAAATTTCATTTAGATCATAGCTACCAAAAATGTATCTTATACACCTGTATTATAAAAGCAGATTTTCAGTTAGTCTTAAAAATCCAATATGTATTTTCCAGATTATACTTGAAAATTATAATAGAATGAGACTCCATGTTTACAAAATAAATTACTAAAGATGTCTTTTGTAAGATTGAACAGCAATTAAATAGCTCATACTTTGGTCATGTTTTGAGATAACAGTTTTGTTTCCTGGTACCAAAGAACTGATAAACTATCAAACAGCTTATATTCTATTGCAATCCTAGTATCTCCCAGGATTCTTAAATCACACTAGGAAAGCTTCAGAAAGCGATTTAAGGATTGTGGTCTTTTACTTTAATCCTAAATATATTTACCTGGAAGCCCTTATTTTGTGAACATGACAACTATATGGCTCAAGACTGCACATTATAGGGTATTACGGAAGTGCTATCCACTACGTCTTGTTTTTCCCCAGTATAAATTAATAGAATGGCATAGTTTCGCCAAAATTGCCGCAACCTGTGTTATATACCAGTGGGTACATCAGACATATTGCACTGTTATTACGGCAAAGGTGTATGCAGATATTTTACTTAAATATAGATCTCTCTGTTGTAGTAGTAGGCTTGCAAGTATTCAAATCTAAAATGGTATGAGGATACTTAGAGGATACATAATGTGAATGATGTATCTGTTCTTTATGTTGCAGATAGTATTCCTATGCACAGAAAAAGCATATTGCCACTAATAATTTAATAAAGACTTTTTAAATGGGCTTTTATAAATGAACTATGTAAGAGAGATCACTTTGCCTGAAATTTTCCTATTTTTAACTGCACCTTGTAATAACTTCATGTATATTTTCCACCAGTGTAATTAATTTTTAATCATGTTTGACTTTTGTATATAAAAGTACAGATCATGTCTTAATTATAACTGTTTTTAAAAAGCATAATCTTTAAGCCCTTCTTTGCCAAATTGATGATACATTAATGTGTTATGACATAATGAATGCATAAGAAAATAAATAACTTGGGAACAGGCTTTCTGCTACATTTCGATTTCAGTTATTTATTTTGCATTATCATAAATGAGTAGGGACATAAAAGAGGAAAGGCATAAAAATGCATTTACTCTATTGAAATGGAAAATGTGTCAGCCACTTTTATTCATTGCCTGGGGTCTTAAAAGCAAATCTCTTCCACTTAATTCAATTAAGACAACTCATTATTTATTAAAATCTTAAATTATTTGGCGTCTTTTCTGTTACTAACATTTCAAGGCAGCTTTAACACACCCTAAATTAGAGTCTTCCATATATTTATTGAGCCTGTATCACTGGCAACTATCTAGCCTTGCTTGAGCCATTAATAACGCCTTCAATTGGGCGACTATCCTAAATCAAAATGTACTTCCAAACAAGAAGGTTGATTTTATACCAGTGGTTCTCAACCTTTTCTTCACCTCACATCCTCTTTAAATATGTTTTGTGGTCACAGACCCTGGAGATTGAAATCATAACATTTATTGAAGCCTTCAGGGACCCCCTGTGATAACATTGCAGACCCCAGGTTGAGAACCACTGCCATATACTGTAAAATGGATAAAATTGGAATATTCTCTTTGTGGTTTCTGCCTCTGAATGCATAGGTAAATACATGGTTAAGGAGATTTTATTTTCCAGGGCATAGAGGAATGGAAATACAAGGAGGTAAAACCAGCTTTTAGTGATTTCTAAAAAAATAAATCAAAATAGATGTGTTAAGCATATGGCTGCATCACTAATTAATGCATCACCAATGTTAATGCATCACTAATGTGCAAGCATACTTTTTTAAAGAAAAAGACCTCAAATCCTTTTTATAACAATGGCACTAAACTCTGAAAGGAAAAAAAGCGTATATAATTTAGTAGAAAAGCGTATGTATTTATTTATTTATGAAGCCAATAGCTGATTGAAAACGAGAATAATATATTTATTTGTTGACTTTGTGCATTGTTTCATTGTCACTAAAAGCAAGCCCACTGAATCTATAAAATCCATTAGAATGGCAAAGGAAACACATCAGGAATCTGCCCATTTCTTGGTCACGTTAAGGTGTTTCAGATATTCTGAAGCATACTTGTGTTCAGGAAACTTTGCTCTCTCTTCAGCTATTCTTTGCAGCTTTAACGCAAGTACATTTTCTTCATCATGGCGATACTCCTGCTCTTTTGTCATATATGGACAACTTAGCCAATATTGATTTTCAGCTTCACTTTCAAGTCTCCTAATCATATTTGCCTTCATTAA
Source organism: Oxyrhabdium leporinum (assembly GCA_032468155.1). NCBI lineage: Eukaryota > Metazoa > Chordata > Lepidosauria > Squamata > Cyclocoridae > Oxyrhabdium > Oxyrhabdium leporinum. Next base: position 69,270 of record JANHFL010001531.1, on the reverse strand, counting down.
AGGAGTAATGATTCTTGGCCTTCTGTGTTTACCAATCCATTGTTTTCCAGGAATTCTGTTTCGAAACAGTACTCGAGTCAGAAACATACCTGTAAAAAGAAATAAGAAATGTTAACTATTTGAAATATTAAGTGTATAAACATTCTAAGTCAGTGTATTAGATTTACATTAGCAAAGAATAAAATTAATTTTTATAAGTTGCATTTAAGTAATTTGTGCCCTCACTTTGGAAAGATTCCAGATCATTTACAGAAATTAAGAATATAATATAAATCCCTAATAATGTATTGGAATAATATAGGCATTCATGGCTCCACAGCTAATCTCCAAAGGTCTTTTCGAAAATCAAGTTTTTTGCCAGATTCTGGAACAACATAAAATCAAATGAAATATTTTCATTTTTTTCAAGACAGTAAAAAGGCAAGGGGGAAGAAATCAGAAGCTCACTTTTTCAAGTTTTTTTTCACGAACCACTAGACATCTATCTATCAATACCCAATCTAAAGGGCTCCTTGAAAGAAAGGAAAACTAGATCAAATGCTTTCATGAAATTGAACAGTAACAGGAATGGCACCTTAAAGAAATTTGCACACTGATGCCAATTGGTGTACTGGTGTGAAAGATACAGGTATTTTAATTATTTGGATTAATATTTTGCAATTTGCAATGGAATGAAGTTACCACTGGAATTAACAGTATACAGGTTACATGAAACCTGGCTCAATAGCAGTAACTGAGAGGGATCTTGGAGTCCTAGTGGACAATCACTTAAATATGAGCCAGCAGTGTGCAACAGCAGGCTCAAATGCCAATACAATCCCAGGCTGCATTAACAGAAGGATAAAATCAAGATCATAGGAAGTATCAGTATTGCTTAATAAAGACTTCATAAGACCACACCTAGAATATTTCATCCAGTTTTGTTCACGTTATAAAAAAGGTTGAGACTTTGGAAAGAGTACAGAGAAGAGCAACAAAGATGATTAGGGGCCAAAAGATGAAGAAGGGTTGCAGGAATTGGGTATGGCCAGTCTGGAGAAAAGAAGAACTAGGGGTGACATGATAGTGGCGTCCCAATATTTGAGGAGATGCCACGAAGAAGAGAGAGAGTCAACCTATTTTCCAAAGCACCTGAAGGCAGAAAAAGCAATGGATGGAAATCAATCAAGGAGAGAAAAGCACCGTAGAACTAAGGAGAAATTTCCTGACAGTGGGAAGAATTGACCAGTGGAATAGCTTGCCTTCAGAAGCTGTGGGTGCTCCATCACTGGAGACTTTTTAAGAAGAGACTGGACAGCCACTTGATATAGGGTATGGAGGTCTCCCGCTTGAGCAGGGGGTTGGACTAGAAGACCTCCAAGGTCCCTTCCAACTCTTGTTAAAGACACTGCCTTTTATTTGGAAAGTCCAAATGAAATCAGGATATAGATATAACTCACGTTGTAGTCCACCATTTTTCAACCTTGGCAAATTCTGGCTGGGGAATTCTGGGAGTTGAAGTTCACATATCTTTGGAGTAGCCAAGGTTGAGAAGAACTGCTCTAGTCACCTCCCAAATTGCACCGGGCTGATGTTGAAGACCACCTGGAAGCTTCCGCAGAAAAGAGCCGCCGCTCCCGCAGCACAATGGCCGCCTGCGACCTCAACCGCGATGCACCCACAATGATTCTTATTACTGACCTACAGCGTCGCCACGGTCTATGAGGCTACGGGCCGCCGCACGTTCCCTTGCCCCCTCAAGGCCACTACCCGGCCTTTCCCCACTCACCGGGCCTCGTCGA
>JANHFL010001531.1:50823-64512 GCA_032468155.1 Oxyrhabdium leporinum | reverse complement strand
GAACCGCTAGATTGAATCAGCAGAAGTGGCCTGCAGTTCAACACTCTAACCACTGCGCCACCTAGGCTCATTATATTAAATATTAAACTTTTATATTAAATGTGTTAAAGTTTGATTTAGTGGAAGATCAGTATATGTGAAAGTTGGCTCCTCTGTGTTAGGTAATATCCCATTACAGTATTTCATATTCGCCAAGATAGAAATCCTGATTTCTTCTATACCATGCCTCCTGAAACCTTCCATGATAAATTGTAACATTTCCAGAGAACCCACCAATCCTAAGCTCTTCTATTAGGAGATGATAGCCTTATTCTTTAAAAACACAACTATCTTTGTATAGCATGGTCATAACTAGGCATGTTTTTATTAAAATGAAAAAAAATTTGTTGCTGCTTCTAGGTAACATATTTTATGCTAAACCTGACATGAACTTACTAACACACACACACACATATTGACCATTATTATTTTTTATATAGTTTATTACTTTATGATGATCAGTTCTAACTCAAACAAATTAAAAACAAATCATAGGCTGATGCTGATAATATTCTGCATACAAGTTCTTCAGAAAGAGATGCCACATACGACTTCATAAAGGCAAGCAAAGTTCTGATGAAGAGAAATGCAACTAATCTTGAAAAAATAAGAGATCTTTTTCAGAAATACGGTTACAAGCCACTTATTGGCAAGAATGAAGGTAATTTTTCCCCTCAATCTAGAATATTTGGTGTTTTAATATACTCTACAATTTATTTATTTCTGTAGGCATTATTAATATTAAAAAGAATATACACTTCAGCTTGGCAAAATTTATATATCACTCTTCATCTTCTATACCTTTGAATGTCTGATCTCGACATTGCTGCTAGGTTTGGCATTGCTTAAGTCAAAAGTTTAAACATTTCTATAATATGCATATATACTAAAAACTGTATGCCTCAATTTATTTTAATTTTTTGCCAATTTTCCCATGATACAAAGTTTACTGGCCTCAGTTCTGTAAAAAAAAGATCATCTATACGTAGCTTCTAGTTATACCCATTGTATCTATCCATGGCATTCGAGGATGCATGTTCATTCTGGTATAACCCATAATTATTTAAACTAATGCAGATTAGCAAGGGTTTCCATCTCACCGTTGTGTTTATGGGGTGAGGATGTGATGAAGCATTTGCAATAGTAGCAATAGTTCAAAAATTTTTATTCTCTTATAACTAAGTACAGGACATATATGGAATAAAAATGGTATAATATATAAGCAGTCTGATGCATCATAATATTAAACAAGGAACCTCTAGATTAAAAGGCTCATGATTTACATTATATTGTAAATGCATTCAAAGTATTTGTTTAAAAGTGATTTCATAGGGCCCCTTGCAAAAAACAAAGATGTTTGTCATTTTTTACAAATTTGATGATTTTAAAAATGATCCTCCTAAACTCTTTGCTTTGGCTTTAGAATTATTCATCTCTTATTTTTATATACAAATCAGGTCACTATTACTTATTCAAAAAAGCATAGTTAAAATGCTAGATTTATTGGTGAAACCTTGTTATAGGGTTAGCAAACCTTGGTTACAGAGCAAGCAATGGTAGTGATAGAAGGGCAGGATTTATACAGAAAAAAAGCATCCAAATTTGTGATGTATTTCTTGACTTTTGGTATGCCTTATCAGATTCAGTGAGACAATTCTCTCTTTAAAGCCATAAAGGTTGATGATGAAATCAACGCTGGATCAACTTTATCTGATCCAATAGAGCCAAAATCTCTTGATTTTCCTCAAAAATCATCTGGATCTCATAGTCTCCTGGAAACTCCTCAGCTTTCAGATTTTGGGCTTTCAAAATATGCCTTGCCAAGTTCTTCAGACACAGTACACATTCCACATAGCCAGAAGGAAGAGGTGAAAGCAGATAAATCTGAATATTTGTCACCCAAAGTAGAATATTTCAATATCCACGGGCGTGATCTGTCTGTAAATGATGAAACCACAAATTTAATGGACGACCAAACAATCCTCTTGCTTAATAAAGCAAGAAAAAATAGGTAAGTAGTAATACCTGGAAATCATTACAAAAATATAACAATTATCATTTTTCTCTCTTCTTGTATCTTTTATGTCTGAAGTAATAAGACTAATATTTTTTGATGCTGTCTTCTTACATACATAAGTATATTATTTCTGCTGCCCCACCTCTGAAGATTCCAGGCAGCTTTTAGGTAACATAATATTGAAATATGAAGGGACAGCAACATAAAAAGAAGGCCATGATGTATCTCAGTGCAGGAATCATGCACTGAAATGTTCAAATATGTCCAAACACCTTTCTAAAGAGTCACATTTTCATGGATCTTCAAAACTAATAGGGAGAGGATGGTCTCTGAGTTTGAACATCCCTGAAAAATTAAAGCATAGGATCCCCTAAAACAACACTCCGTTACTATATCTCACACAATGGGCAAATTCAATCCAGTGAAGGCAGGTTTGCATATGTACAAGCGCTAAGCCATATTGGACTTTAAAGGTAGTAACTAGCACACTGAAATGTACTTGAGAAATACAATGGGAAGAGAAGATGTTTTTTTTATTTTATTCTAAGATATAGATATTAGATTTAGCAAAGTGTGAATAAGAAATAAAGTCAGTAATGACCTACATAACATTCCCATTATGCTGTTCCTATGGGTATAATTTTGTTCTTCCAATAATTATGAGAAAATACATATTATTTGCCAAAATGTATTAATTCACATCAGCAGTTTCAGAAAATAGAAGACTTGCATTCTATCATGTATAAGATTGGTTGTACTTTCATTTAAATAATGTTTTTTTTTCTTTTGCTAATAACTTGACCAGATCAGCAGGGGTGATGGTATCAAATCAGAATCTGGCAGCGCTCAGGCAATCAAATGAAGCATGTGGTAAGTCTTATGTAGGTCAAATAACTTCCGGGCTATTTTGTATTCCTAAGTGAAGTCTTGGAAATCAGCTTGAGGATGTCAAAAGTTGAGAAAGAGTGCCTTAATGTATTTCATCCAACATTTGGGATTTGATGAAAAACCCCTTCTTGTGAAGAAAAATGCTGCAGTGTTTCTGGACTTGCTTCTACTGAGCCCTCAAATCAAAACTCAGATCTCTTCCTGCAGCATTGCCAGTAGTATTCAGGGACACTTTCCCTACTCCCCACCACCCAGATATCTCCAAATAGGTTCTGGATAAGAGAAGGAAAAGGGAACAATCAGGAATTGCAAATTTGCAAAAAAATGGTTGAACGGGGCACATTAAACTGTCCCTTGCTCTCTTCTGATCCTGCTGAATAAGTCTTCCCTTTTCATGAAAATATATTTCTTAAACCAATCCTTTGATCCATTTTCTGCATAATCTAACATGTTTTCAGTGTGAATCGAATGTTTTCAGATTATGATTGCTTCGCTTCACCTGCTGCACCTAAGTTCTGCACACCTGGAGTGAAAATTCCCCACAGAAAGACCACTGTTTTATCAGAGTCTCCAGTAAGTAATCATTTGGATGTTCCTAAACACACAACAGAAATACCTCCACTGGATACAAAATCTCAGCAAATACAACCTATGGTAAGCATTGAGCACCATAGTGGCAAATTTTAGGAATCTCTTAATAAAATGTCTCATATTGAATCCATAGTATGTATACCTCAAGAATAATATCTCAGTGGTTGCTTGGATTAGTTATTTGATACTTTCTGAAAAATATAACTATGTTTCAAAATTTCAACACTATGTTTTTTTCTTTCCCTAGCATGTAAGTTCCACTAAGATACTGCCAGATAATGATCTTATAAAAGACAGTGTTCAACCTGTCCTGGATTCAGACAAATATCTGGAAGATATTGAAGAACCTTCTCCTCCAGCAACATCAGTATATGAGGACCTCTTCAGTTCACCATTACCACCGCCTGAAATAACTGTGATTCCAAAGAATCTTTTGCAGGTTTGACTTGCAAAATTAATTTGCACTAAAGTTAGCATTTTTTAGCAAAATTGGAAACCTCCTTTTTTCAAACTTTCTTCTTGTTTAAACTTATTTAGATTTTATCTCGGTACAATCCAAATATAGAAGTACCCAGGTTAGCTGCAAAAGGAACTAAAGGAGTAAATGCTTCACAATTTGAAGAAAAGCTATTTCTTTGTACTGATAACAAAGAAAACAGGTAAGATTTGAGCAAAAAGTACATTTCCCTTTTATTTTGTGACTGTGAAAACTGAGTTTTTGAAACTTAAGTTTTTGCACTTTCATGCAATTGAGATATTTTATCTTTGCCTTAAACAGTGGCGAACCAAATCTTTGCTATCCTGATAGTTTTCTGCCACTGTTTCCTTTCCCAAAATAATTTTTAATTCATCCTGGCAGGAAAAAAAAGATGAGCATTGATAGTATAAGTAGTACTCTATCCTTATATACAATATTTAGTTGACCTGCTTCACAAAAAATCCTAAGAAACATTGTTTCTTGTAAACAAGTTAACCCAAGTGCTTTTTTTTTTGTATGAGAGCCAAGGATAACATATTCTATTTTTAATGAGCTGTCTTACTGAATATTTTATCTTTTAACTACCTATAATGATCCACTTGGTAGCATTTCTCTAAACAAGCCATTTTCACACTTTCCTGACGCTAATCATTATGGTCAGGAAATCAATTTGTGGCTTACAATCTGCCAACATTTTATTTGACAATTGAATAAAGAAGATACAATTATTTCCCGGGGAGAGAGACCTATTATGAAAGGGTCAAAATACTTATCCTTCCCAGATGCTTTGAATATAAAGCCCCTGCCACTCTAGCCAGTGGGCAGGATTATGAAAGAAGAAAAGGTAGAAGGAAGGAATACAATGGGCAGTTCTCACACGAGCCAATGTAAACACTTGGGTCTTTCAGGGAGCTGAGTATTAATTTTGATAAATTAATATGCTTTAAATAAAGAGTGAGGGAGACAAGTATGATGGCAAATTAGGATGGGATGATTAAAATAAAAAGCTTCCTAATGTGGGGAAATAGGCCCCCAAATATAAAATATGGAATAATATAAACTTGTGAAGTTACGCTCTTGGGGCAAGAAAACTAAAAAAATCCCGTTGTCTTATAGGGTTTTCATAGGCATTTTGTTGGCTATTGCAAGAATGCAATATTGGATCAAACAAGCCTTTGATATGATTGCCTTTATTTATAGTGATATTCAATATGCACTGAAGAAGGCAGAAAGTGGGTAAGATGTGGGAGTGAATAGCATTAGTATTTAGACTTCTATACCGCTTCACAGTGCTTTTCAGCCTTAAGCGGTTTACAGAGTCGGCATATTTCCAACAATCTGGGTCCTCATTTTACCCACCTCAGAAGGATGGAAGGCCGAGTCAACCTTGAGCCGGTGAGAATGCAACAGCCGAACTGCTGGCAGCTGACAGTCAGCAGAATTAGCCTAAAATACTGCATTCTAACCACTGCGCCACCACAGCTCTTAAGACAATTGAAATCTAGCTCTCAATTTTTTAGGAAGAAATGAATGAAAAGTTGTGAGAAATAGTTTTAATGGGAAACTTAAAAGCATTATAGTTAACTCTGGAAGTGGAAACACAAATAGAATGCTATTTCCATAATTGAGAATGTTGTAAAATAAATGTATCAATTGAAACAAGTATATTAATAGCTGAAGATAATAAAACAAGATTGTAATGTGCTTCATTATTACATTTGCAGAAAATACTCTGGATGAAGTGAAGACTAAATCTGGAAAAAAAAAATAGACTACCGGTCTAAAGTTCTTTACTTTGTAAAGTATAAATGTTTAATTTTAAACTATTCATTTTTACTCTCCTGCAAAATTATCAAAATAAAAGAACATAAATATAACTAAATATCATTTAAATGCTGTCAGTTTATTATTTGTAAGCATGTTGTCTTTTGAATCACTGCAGTTGTTAACTGAATCATGCAGTTAAGCAAATCTGGCTTCTCCCATTGACTTTGCTTGTCAAATATATGCCAGTTGCCAAGTGTCCGAATTTGGATCATGTGACCATAGGAATGCTGCAATAGTCGTGAAAACCGGTCATAAGTAACCTTTTCAGTGCTGTTGTTAACTTTGAACTAACACTAAACAAATGCTTGTAAGTTGAGGACTACCTGTATTTGTGTTTTATTCCCAAGTTTAGTATTTTATCTGCCCTCAAGTGAATAAAGCCGGGGTTTCTCTCAGAAGCCAAAGATTATAACAGCTTTGATATAGAACCAGTGAATACCTGACTAAAGCATATTAGCACTTTAATGCTCCAATAAAGGACAGAATATTTTAAATTGCTAGACCTACGCCTAATTCTTATCAAAGAAAATGTTATTAAGTAAACATTAATTGCTTCTAATCATTTGCCTAGTTAACAGAAAATAGCTTCACCAGCATTTATCAATTCCGGAAAATATATTAGGAATTAAATTAACACTTTTGTGAAGCTAATAGAGAAAATTTGTGATTAGATGTTTGAATTATTAATAAAGTAGGATTACAGTCAAAATAATATCCTATGAGAAATTTAGAATTGTTTCAACATTTTAGAAAGAAGTTTCCAGTACAATTGCATTTTCAGACCACAACCTAGACAGAAGAGCAAAAATGCAAGTTAGAATTAGCATCACCTTCTCAGATATAGATTCTAATGCAGGGGTGTCAAACTCGCGGCCAGCGGCCCAGATGCATCAGGTGCTGGCCCCGCTGCTGCCCGGTTTAGCGAAAGGGAGAAAAGTCCCGATATGTCATGTGATGACGAGAATTTGATACCCCTGCTCTAATATGATTGGCAAGAGTTATGACATGTGACATTTCAGACATGCAGACAGTACTTATGGCTGATAACCTAGGAATCTCAAATAGCTGAGAAAATCCAGTGTTTTTCAGTTGGGGCGGAGTTAAACTGAGATTAAAAGCTGACACAGGAGGAACTGGGGAGCAAGGAGAAAAGTATAAAGGAAAGAATTAGACAGCCTTGGACTGCTGAAGATGGGCAGTTCCAGACTGATTCGAAACCATCTAAGGGTAGTTATATTTTTCTGTCCCCATCCTTTAGTCTTAATCTACCTTCTGACTGCATCTGCTTCCACTATTTTGCTCTTCCTTTTCTTCTAGTCCTCATAACTTTTCTCTCTACTTACTTTATGCAACCTTTAGTGTGGCAGAATTTTCAATATTGCCTGCTCATTTACATATTAAACAGGAAGTAGCTTTTCTCTTCCAGAATAAGTAGCAATGATTTTTTATTAAGGAAATTACATTGCTTGCTTCCTCTGCTGACACAAAAAAAATTTGCCTTCTTGCAACAGAAAGTTCAAAAAAGGAAAAAGGTAGAGTTGAACTTCCTCTTTTTCAAAGTTAACATTGAAATTAGTCTGCCAGTACTTAAAATTTTTCACTGAATGCCACACTACTATTTATAGGTAAACTAACTGTAGTTACCAGGTTTTTTCTTTGGCACAATGCCTGGTGCATTCACGGTGGGAGAGCAAACAATTACGGACAGAAAAGTAAAGCAATGTCATAACTTTTTTGGAATGTGGCACCTGAAATGAAAGAAGTAATACATCCTTGTAGTCTATATTTTTCTTACTACAGCATTGTTGGTGCAATAAGAAGCACCATGTATATTCTAGTTAATTTCACAATAAAATTATTTTTATGAAATACTATTTCTTTAATGACAAACAAGTTATAGACTCACCAGCATATTTATTTCATAACAAGTTTTTTAAAAAATACAGAAAACAGCTGTGTTGCTTGGGTCAACTTTATAAAAAACCTGACAGAGGAAACTAATAGCTTGAGGGCACGCCTTGTACAGTAACATAATTCAAACATCAATCCTTCTTAAGATCACTAAGTGTTCTAGTATTCTCACAGTACATTTGAAAAGTAATCAGTACGATAATGCAGAAACAAATCGGTGACGGTCTACAGATGGCAGTCTGATATAAGCAAAATATTAGTAAGGTCTCATGCGACCAGAAGGAGGTGGCGCTCGATTTGGTGGCGTAATTGCTATGTCGAGGTAATCCCCTATCTGGAACTTCTGAGACTGCAAAGTCATGGAATCGTCTGTGCCCTTTCTTCCCGACATTGTACTACCAATTTCCTTCACCCTGTAGAAAGAAGCAAAGGGGACATTATTTTCCTCCAGGAAATCACGTTATTGAAAACCAAAATAGGAAAAACACGTTGAACGTAATTATGTAGCTCAATATGAGATGTTCTATGTCCTCGGCTGTAGTACTATCTACTCTGACTGACTTGAGATTTTCCAAAGCTTTAAATCAAGAACCTGGGTTTGAAGATAATAAGCCAGAAAACTGGAGTTATGTATATATACCCCGTTGTGTGTGTTCAGGTGATTTTTGTGTGTTTTATATATAACAATTAGTGTTAACATTTTCCCTCCATTTAGACATTTGCCTTATTGATCTCAGCAGCTTTTCAACCATAATTGTAAACTTTGCTTCATGAGTTAATTATCTTTAACTAAACTTTTTAGTATTAGTTAAGCCTATCTGTAATGTTTCAATACAGCCTTGAGTTTGTGGCCCATTGCAAATACGAAGACTGGGAAGCATGCAAACAAATGCATATTTTAAAGTTAATGCTTTAAATGTATAGAAAATGTCTACCATGCACACAGAAAGAATGACAGCTTGAATGTGGTCTTGAGAAAACATATTATAAACAATTATTCAATTTATGCTAAGTTGCCCTACAACTAAGCAACTGCATTGGAAGAACAGATGCTCTCTAAGTGTACAAAAATCCCACTCCTAATTAGCTATCTGATATTTGCAACTTGAAACACTCATTTCTGGCTATCAAATTTAAGCTCTAATTTTCTTTAGAGAAGAATTATTATTTTTCCTAAGATCAAATAACTTTCTCTGAAAGAAATCAGCTGCTTTCTCCTGAAATAATTGACAGCTACAGTTCAGAGATATATACTTATTTAGCACCTGCCTGACTTTACAAATATATTTTATAGGATAAGGAAAAGGGTATAATTAACCATTATAAGAAAACTCTTTAATTTACAAACACTAAGTTCAGGTTACATCATTACATTAATTTTTGTTCCTATTGCATGCTACAATTTTCAAACCAACTAACAACACTGTGTAGACACTCTGTTACCATTAGTTGCATTACCTGTACCCAGGCCTTTTAAGATCTGTATAAACTATTGCAAAGTTGAAATGTGTCCCCTTCTTCCTTGCTTCTGGATAGACTTCCTTTACTAAACTGGTCAGCTCTTTTAAAGTTGCATCCATCCTGGAGGAAAACAGAATCAAGGTCAATTTAGTCAGTGTAGATTCTCACTTTATGGTATTAAATCTAAGAACTTAAGGTTCCACTGAACTGAAAAGTATTGCATCAAGAAATATGTTTCCCACTAAATACTTCACAAATATTTCTTTTGGTGGTAAACGTCTTTTTCAAAATTGGCTTTCTCTCATTTCCCAAATTATGTGAGCACCAGAACACAGAGGTATTTTGCATTTTCTCTTGTTATGTCTTGATTCTAATTAGCACTTGGCTCTTTTTTGTAAAGCATTCAACATAGAAATCCATACATACATCGACCATATTATTCTCTTTCACAACCAGAACTAGTAAGCAAAGGAAATTAAAGGAGGAATAACATAAATTTAGCTTACCTCAGCGCCACAGCCCTCCATACATTTTCCTTTGCCAACCATCCTTTCTTCCATCATATCTATACACTATTGCTTTAGATCCTTCAAACTTCTTATTCTATTTTGAGTTTCATCTCAAGTAGTTTTTTTGATCTACCCCTTCTTTTTAAGTTACTGATCTTTCGTATAGTTTAGTTAGTTCTTATTCATTCTATAAGAGGAAGCTTCCTAAAATTAGTTTTTGTATTAAACTCACTTTTTAATTTAATTAACATTCCTGACCTTATTTCATTACACATACTTAAGTAACCCATTCCCATTATATTCAATTTCTTATGTTTTTCCTAACCTAACTAGGTCACTTCAAGTATCCAAGTGGTAAGAAACTCATTTATTTTTGCTTCTTTTGTCAAACATTAATTATATCAAATATTAACCACTTTTCCATCAATATTTGCATGACTTAATTTTCCATACATGTGGCCATTCAAATAGAATATACAAACCATCTACTTGCTCTAGTAAACATGTATAATTTGCAATCATAGTCTTTTTTTCCTTTCAGACATACCAACTTCGATCCTTCAGAGTTTAATTTTAAGATGGTATAGTTTGAAGCCTAACCAACATATCTATCCACAATTATATTTGTAAAAACATCAGCAAGAGACAATTCTACAAACAAATTAGGCAGACTTCTTTCTCTGGTGAACAATATTTACATTTTTTTCAAAATACATTTTACTCGGTAGTGCAATTTCCACTGCTACAAACTGTCCATTAACAGGAAAGCTATAAAATAGACATCCCAATTTTTCTGCTTTTCATCTATCAGAAGTAGAACTTCTGTACATTAGAAAAAGCAGCAACCCCTTTCTGCTATAACAAAAAGATATTTTTCATATGTTTTTAATGCAATATTGAGATACAGGGAAATGATTACCTGTATAGGCAAGAACTCACCATGTGTAGATCTGAAGTTCACTGGAAGGTACATTTCCACGCGCAAACTCATCCATTCGGTGATGACGCCCATTGTTTGTGGTGAAGACCCTCAACAAGAGGGGACAGGTCTGCAAAGCAAACAGCCAGTCTTAAATGTATTTATATCATGCATCATTTTGTTTTGTGTCAACTGTTAACTGAATTTCTCGTAAGGTTGGTTTACAAAAAATACAAAAAAGTAGCTAAGCTAAATAAACATTTAGCTGGTTTTCTAACATTTAATGAATTTTAAAGTTCTAGTTATGAATTTTCCATAGAGAAGCAGAAAAAGAATATGATGCATGTAACGCAGAAGTCCTATTCTTCTGAAGATTTTTTCAAAGCTTGTTAGCAACCGGTGAAAAAAAAGAGAAGGCATTTAACCGTGAAAAATGGGTCATGTCACTTTTTTCAGCGCCATTATACCTTTGGTCACTAAACAAACGGTTGTAAATCGAGGACTACCTGTATTTAGAAACCACAGGGACACTCCTGGCAGCAGAGTGAAACTAAGTTGTTAAGTAAGCATCATTTAGGACCCAGATTCTTGGGGGAAATAGGCCGACTCTGTAAACCACTCAGAGAGGGCTGTAAAGCACTATGAAGCGGTGTATAGAAGTCCAAGTGCTATTGCTATGGAATTGCCGCGTTCGCACAACCCGAAGAGTCAAAATCAGCCACCCACGTTTCACACCTCTTCTAAGATACAAAACCCAGGCCGTGGAAATTAATCTATGCTTTGTGGCACGCATGTTCTCAGCAGAGCCGTAACTGCAGGGAAGCCCCCGGTAGAAAACACCCTTTCACGTGAAAAGTGGCGCGAGAGACGAAATGGCACGACGCGCCCCTTTGGTTGCCCTTTGCAGAGTGCTTTCTACGTTCGGCTTCTCCTTCACCTCCAATTGGTTTTTAAACGCGATGATGAACCTGAGGTTTGCTCGTCGCGCACACGGCATCGCAAGACGAATAGACCAAGACCAAGGCGAGCCGAGCGACCAGCCAGCAGTCCCCGCTTCTCCCCGCCACCTTTAACGCCTCCTTCGTACCTTCTCGCGGTCGATCGGCTTTTCGGGCTCTTTCTTAATCTCCTCCTGAGTAACGCGAGACTCCACCGCCATCGGGACGTCTCTTCGTCCGAAGCCCCCTCCTCGACGAAACTAAGGCGCGAGGCCTCCTGAAACACCAAACGCCACTTTCTAACCGACGACCGTCGAGCTCACCCGGAAGCACTTTTCCGAGCTCCGCCGAAATAAGATGGCGGCGCCCACCAAAGTGGGGTTGCTTGACTGGGCTTCCCCGCGGAGCGTGTTGGAGGGGGGGGGGGGGGAGAAACAACCTCTCGCGATACTTAGGTGTGCCCGTTCTGGAAAGGCGCTTCCTTCTAAATGGCCAACAGACGAATTTTAAGGCGAGGAGTGAGGGGAAGGATGCAATACTCTGTGCGCACGCTTGACGATGTGAGCACTATAATTCCCAAAATGCTGGCTAAGGAATTCTGGGAGTTGAGGTCCAGACATCCTTTAGGTGCCCAAGTTAAGAAGCATTGCAATAGGAGGTAATGGGCATTGAGATTGTTTAATGAGTTCTCCCACACATTAGGAAAAAAAAGGTATTAGAGTCGAGAATAGGTGGCTGTGCAGTTTTCTTGGCAATATGCAGAAGTAGTTTGCCATTCATTCATTCTTTGGATTTTTTTGCTTCACTTCCCAATCTTGCCTACAGGCTGGGAACTCCTGGTCCAACCTGGTCTTACCTTTTGAGCTTTTGAATATCGTCTATCGTGGCCTTTCTCTCGTACAAATAGGCTGATGTCCATCTATGTTTGCAGGTTCATGGGTCATGCTTTAAACTCTGGACAGGTTTATGCAGTATTCTGAAATGAAAAAAGGGGTAGCTAGGTTGCGGCTCAGTGTGTTGTGTGAACTTAATTTAATACACGATGGTTAAATATGCTAGCTGAATTTGTGCTATGAAAATGCCATATTAACATGAGGTATTTGGAAGCCTGAATAATACTCATTTGGAGGATGCTGTTTGGAATTTCTTAATTGTTGATTTTTTTTCTATAAATGTAGGCTATGTGCATATGTCAAAGCCAAGTCCAAACAGAGAAATATAGTATGATTATTGGTACACAGTTTTTTAATTACAGTAAGCAGAAATCAAGGCTAAAGTTTATTAAATGGATTCACATAGTCATTTCTGCCAGCAAATTCTTGATGTATTTATCTGCACATATATTTGTTGTTATAATCAGTTTTATAGGTGTGATGCTTAGCATTAGCTATTACAACCAACAGTCAAGAAGCCAGTTTTGAATACCGTGGCCCAGTGATAACAGAGCAATGACAATCCCATAACCCTAACCTGTTCCATCACTCATGTCCTAGTCATCTCTGTCTGGACTATTACAATGCACTCTACATGGGGTTACCCTTGAATCCAGAAGCTTCACTGGATATACAAAGCAGCTGCACAAGCAATTCCGGGTATCCAAAAAGGGGCATATGTAACACCTTTGCTCCACAAACTGCATTGGGCACCAGTTTGCTTCCAGGTCCAACTTAAGGTGTTGGTTGTGACTTATAAAGCACTATACGGCATGGGGCCAGGCTACCTATGGAACCGTCTTCATCCCATTACATCGGCCCAACCCAGTGGTGGGATTCAAATAATTTAACAACAGGTTCTATGGGCGTGGCTAGGTGGCCATTTGGCTGGGTGGGCGTGACTGGTCATGTGACTGGTGGGCATAGCTGGTGGGCATGTGACTGGGTGGGCATGGCCAACTCGAGGACGCTTCTTTGCCCTATTTTTAAAAAAAATATTTTAAAAGATGTGTATAAATCTACACCAAGGATTGCCTTTAAGATATTTCTAAGATACCCTACCCTTCATGCAACCCACCTCCAAAATCTGAAATGAAATGTTTGCACCCCACCTGTCAGATTAATCTCCAGAGTTCTCCATCAATGCTGCCATATTCTTAGTGCATCACCAGTGTTTAT
>JANHFL010001531.1:38560-50723 GCA_032468155.1 Oxyrhabdium leporinum | reverse complement strand
CAATCAAAAATACACTGATATGCTGATCCACACATAAATCACCCTAGGATTAAATACTTATAAAGCTTTGTGACACACTTTCTTGTCAACAACAGAACATTATCCATGTTCTGTTGGTAGAATTAATAAAGAAAATAGGTTGACAAGAAGAAATTTTAAAAGGGCTGTTTAAAGGCATAAAAAGAACAAAAATATCATTTAGTATGTATGTCAAGTAAGAACAAGTTTGAAATTTGAAATTCATAGAAAAAGCATTCAATGTGTTAAATAGATTGACACATATGGTTTGCAAAAAATAATAATATGCATGAAAGTTTATTCTCATCATGATGTTATGTGGTTTTCTTTAACTTTAATTAATTTCCTTAATGAGTATTAGGGATATACCTTATTGGACGTAAATCCTGTCATGGTGTAGAATGGACAATTTAAGGACGGTTTTTAACTTTCTTAAGGACCAGTCCTAATGCTCTAACAAGCCTGTTTCTAATTCCTAAAAAAATATTTTCTACCTAGGGAAAATAACTAACTTTGGTCATTGGTGTGGAAATCAGAGTCCATTTCCTCAGATATATTTTAAGAATATAAAGGAATCTTAACTGCCCAATGACCTATGTGGTTTTTGCATTCCTTTTCGCATAAGGAAATAAAGAAATATGAAATATAAATAAATAAATAATAGAAAAATAAATAAGTATGAATAAAATATCACTAAGTAAAATAGATATAAAGTCAATAAACCATGCCTATTGTACAGTATTTTTTTCTGCAATTGATACTGATGTCTCATTAAGCAGTATCCAGTCAACAAAACCTTATACCATGATGAATTTGTGTCAACCATTAAAAGTGCAAGACTGTTATTTCTATTAGAGATAATTGAAGATATAGAATAAAATATTATATTGTCCTACAGATAATGAAAAAAGAACAAAATACCAAAAATAAGAAATTCAGTTAATGATATTATGGACTGAGCAACATTTAAAGGGCATATATTTTTAAGAAGGTAGTATAAGGTAAATAAGAAGCAGGATAATATTGCCAGTGGGTGCATCAAAAATCAGGGAAGTGAGGATATGAAGCATCACTTGAAAATTTGTCATACATATTAATTAAACCATGTAGACATATATACCTGTCATAAAGTAGTACATATTACTCAACAGATAACGATAATAAATGCGACAGAAACAAGGTGATTTGAAGCAGTCTTCATTCATGTGGAATGCAAATTTCATTATAGAGTAAAAGCAAGAAGTCAGAAGTCTTTTGTAACACGTTAGAACCAAGAAATCAAAAGACCTTTTATAACAAAATCTTTGAAAAGGCATGTGTGCTATATGTTGCTGTCTAAAAGTTTCATAATATAGAGAAATTAGTATAAAAATCTCAAAATTATGAAATGCTAACTTTATACGATATGAAAAGGAAATTGCAGTAAATAACTATCTCTATTAAGATCTCGAGTAATTAATAATGATAATAAATTCCTGAAAAAAAAACTTGCCCATATTTAAATCAAAATATTTTCTTTTAAAAGTTTTCACATTCTTGTTTGAATGTGATGCATCACACATTGGTCTTAAGTATAATATGCAGCATATATATTTATATTATTATTTTAGATGTGTTTTCTAGTATTATAAAATATTTCACCAAACATAGTTCGGCCAAGAAAAAGTTGTTCTACTATTTTTTATTTAAGTGTACTATTAGAAGTACACTTTCTTCTTCTGTAGTCTAGTCATTGTAGAAGTTGATAACTATAGCACTTTAGTAAAGCAAAATTTTATCCTAGTATTATTTCATTGCAATTATAAGTCTAATATATAATTGTTGTCAATATATGGATGCTTATTTATATCATATGAAGTTTTTCATACTCTCCTATTATTATATAAAATTGAAAGAAAGAGTTAACTGGTGATAGTTCCATTTATATAATAGTTCTATAAACTGGGATGTGATGGCTCAGGAGCTAAAGAAGCTGAGATTGTCAGCTGGAAAGCTGAGAGCCCAGGTTTAAGACCTGAGCCTTGAATGACAGGGTAAGCTTCCATCACTTGCCCCAGCTCCTGCCAATCTAGCAGTTCAAAAGCATGCAAATGCAAGTAGATAAATAGATACCACTTCAGTGGGAAAGTAACAGCATTCTGTGCGCCTCAGCAGAGAGTCATGACCACAGAAATTCTTTGGACAATATTGGCTCCCTCAGCTAAGATGAGCAGGGAAAACCTTCACCTTTTCAATAAATTATAATAACACCTCAAATCTAATCATATTCATTTACATCCTAGTGGAATAAAAATCAGATGGATGAATAAAGGAACTACTTTGGGACTTATTGCACAGATCCTGAAAGAAAACTGGACAGTAAAAACATTTTCAATATTATTAGTTTTGAGAAACAATTTTTCATATAAGTTGAATTTAGATTTTCCAGAGAGAATTGGTCAATGCGTTTAAAAATGCATCTCTAGCCATTTGTTGGTTAATAAAACTCAAATTAGTATCATTTAGGCATGAACATAGATCTTTGTACATAATAACATGTGAACAGTACATCATTTTAACTTTGGATTTTAGGCTCACTCATATATAAAACATCAGCAGTGTTGTACCAATACAAACTCAAAAGGTATATTAGATGAATACATCTGAACTGAATAGAAAATATGTCAGTCAGAGAAATCAAGATATCAAAACTGTGCAGTGAACCTGGATTTGCCTCTATCCTTTTACCTGAACATAAGAGGTTAGTTAACAGGGAGTATTTGAATATGTATGGCATGCTGTCATTGAAATAAAAACTCTGCCTATGCAAGAAGCCTACTCAAAATACAGAAATAAAGAATGGGTACTATGGTATTTAGATGGATTTTAATTCAGTGCAAAAATAACAACTAAGAAAGAACGAACAGGAAGCTGATAGAATTTACATATGCTGGGGAACTTGGATTGAAGAAAGAGAAATGAGTTGAGTGAACGATGATCATCAATAATATTTAAAGCAACTGGAATGTGTTTTACTAGCAGCAGAGGCAGATCAGTGAGCAGGTTAATTTAGAAAAATGTTAAATACCATTCACTGAAAAGTATGCCAAGTATCATGTCCATTCAAACTACAATCCTATCAAAGTTTGCAAATTAAGACTGACTTCATATAGATAACTAATTCATGCATACTTCTTGACTGTTAATTAATGGTGGATAAAACATTTGCGTGAGTGACTTCTATCAATAACTAAAGATTGCATAGTCGCTTAGAAACATTTTTAGAAATGTTTGTCCTGTCATAGAGTTTTACATAAACTGTCTTGGTATCTTTGAAAGTACATTATAAGTGCATTTCTAAGAATACTTTTAATTACATATGTTATTTCATATTGTTGTTATGCTAAGCAAACTGTGTATTCTTGTTAGAACAGCTACTTGAAAGTCTATATTTGAATATATTTAGAATTAAAAAAGCAAAGCAGGCAGGCCTCTCAAACTGTCTTTTATTGAAAAGAGACATTAGAGATAGTTCATCAAGGATGAATATATTTCTTCTGGATATCTGATATTCATGCTGTCTTGGGTACCATAATTTGAAAGGATCTAGCTGACATAAGTCTATTGCTTATCTAATTATAAACTGCAAATGTGAACAAGTAACTGTAAAAATGAGATCTGTATGTACTATCCCCTTAAATTTCTTGGCTTACAAAAATGACTGAATCTATGAATGTAACTTGTATCTTTTTTATGTCAAGATAAATTATATCATGATCAAAAGCAGTGGACACGATGCTTAAAATTTATCCATGAACTCCACTATATCAAGTTAGACTTTAAAGGAACTGATGACATTTCAGATCTAGCACTCTGAGAATAATGCAGATTATTTAGTTCTATTTACATATGGCTTTAGGCCTGATTATGGGTTACAATGATAAACTCTCCCAGGATTTGCCAGGGAGAGTGTATCCCTATTACTTTTGCAGAATCTTTTCACAGCTTTGATAGCATCTCTGCTTCTGTTATGCTACTGGAGTATGAGGCTGGGACAGAATTTAGAACCATTGTTTTATAGTGATATTGGTTATTTTTCAAAGGGTGATTTGAGATATTGGTGTCAAGGTACTTCTGCCTGAACCATGGTCATTAATCTGTGGGATCTCAAAGAGTTCTACCTTGTCCCAAAACAAATTAAATAGACATTTCAGAATCCCTGGTAAAAGATTATATAGGTTCACAGATAATATAAATAAATACCAAATAGTTTTCTAAGAATAATTTGGATAGCAATTCTGAGAAAAAGAAAAACTGATTGTGTGTTTCCTGGACTTAAAAAAAGCAAATAGAATAGGCGACAAAATAACACAAAATTACATAGAAACCTTCCTATATTAATGCACAGAAACAGAGAGCAGCTTTTGCTTTGTTTAAGAAAAAGACAAAAATAGATCTATAATTGTCAACAGTGTCAGAAATTCTTTTAAACAAAATGTAAGTTTAGTGAGAATGAGAGTCAGAGAGAACAGGAGAGACAAATTATCTTTTCTGTCCATCTCAAAATTCAATTATTCCCTCCTCAGTACAACTTTTCTTGCTGCTGGAAGTAAACAGGGAGATATAGTATGTATCTGTCTGTGTTTACACATGTTTTTTAGAGTGCCACAGAAATACCAGGACAAGATGGATTACACCCCAAGGTTCTGAAAGAACTGGCAGACGTGATCTCAGAATGACTGAACTATATGTTTCAAAGATCTGGACATGAGGAACTGCCAAAGGACTGGAAAAGAACAGATGCAGTTCCCATTTTCAAAAAAGAAAAAAATAGATCTAAGAAGCTACAGACCTATCAGGCTGACATCAATACCTGGGAAGATTCTGAAAAGATAATCAAGCAACAAATTAGGAAATATCTAGAGGTAAACAAAGTTTACAACCAAAAGCCAACATGGGTTTGTCAAAAACAGATCATGCCAAACAAATCTTATTGCATTCTTTGACAAAGTGACAAAATTAGTGGAGCAGAGAAATGCTATGGATATAATTTACTTTGACAATAGGAAATATTTCTATTTCCATCTCTGTTCCATCTCTATTTTATTCTGTTTAAAAAATGAATAGAATAATAGGATGTCATTTTCTATTGGAACTTCAAGAAGCCCCCCTCTCATTTTATTTCTGCACTAGCACTGATATAAATAAACTCCAGCTTTGTTTCTAATATTTCACCCAGATGTTTAATTATTCTTTAAACTGATATTTTATCCATACTGACAAGGAATTAAGCTTTAAACTCAATCAATCTGAATCCAGATTAAGGCACAGGAATTTAATCCATGTTCTCTGATTTTATAGAACCTCAAGAGTATAGTTTGTTCCAAGAAACAAATCACATTCAAACAGTTTAGATAATTTATTTGATTGCTATACCAAAATATAAGTAGAAAGAATGACATAACACAAGCTCCACCCAAAGGAACTAGAGGCTTTCACTAGTGCATCACTAGTACTCACTCCAGATTTTTTCCCAAGTATAATGCTGGCACCATCGGAGCAAAATCCTATTGATTTTTTTTCTAGGGAGTTCTTAGTAAGCCCAACATTATTTAAACTTTCCATAACTGAAGAACTTACTGTCTTTGCATCTTGTTTTTTCAATTCAACTAGCTCAAGGAAAATTGTTGGTGAGGTAACTGAATCCTCAACTTTTAAGAAAAGTATAAAAATTGGTTTGCAAGATATAATTGAGACTTCTTCAATAATCTTACATATTTTCAGATTATTTTCAATAATTTTAGTAAACAGTTTTTTTATTTCTTTTGCAATGAAATCAACTATTTTCACTGCAATTTTACATGAATGTAATCCTATTCCCATATCTAATCCATTTATAATTTGCATGTCTATGTCATCTTCTATGTCTGAAAATGGTTTACATCTTTGTGCCAGGCTGTAAATTGTAATAAATACTCTACGAGTAGTACCTACATATTTTTCAGTCATCTTATCTAATCTTTCCTAGCTATGACTACTTTACATTAGCACAGGTCTTACCCGGATCAACAGTCCCTAATGGAATGCTCTCTCTATAGCAGAGAGAGAAAAGCCAGGGGAAGCCATGTTTAGTCATCTAAACTTTTTAGACTTTTCATCTTAAAAATGTACTGAAGCTTTTTACAGCTTCATTCCAGCCAGGTGGCACTGTTCATTTTATTTCAGCAGCTGCTTGTTTTCCTAGGATTCACATTGTTTTATCTTTATGAATGCATGCTTTAGCGGCTGCTTTGCAACTAGAACAACCTCACTAATGTGGTAAATTTTTAAGAGTGAGAGGGATTGGGGTCCAACACAGTTAGGCAGTTGAGAGCTCAGGCAGCAGAAACTTGGGGCCACACAGCATGGGGGAAGGCAAGGCTTGCACAGGCGGCAGTAAAGAGAGAGGCAAGTGGGGAAACATGCACACAGCGCAGAAGCCCAGAGGAGGAAGAAAGGAGACAGAGAAGTGGGGGAAACATGGCCCAAACTGGCCCAGAAGTGGCCCATCACCTTGCACGCATCCTTGGCCTCCTCCCACCTGGCTGCCAGCTTCTTGATGTGAGCAGAGGCTGCTGGTTGGAGCTATGGGAACCACAGTGCTGGGCTCCCGCGGCAGCGAGCACCAAGGCATAGCTAGAATTAGAAGAAA
The DNA here is from genome assembly GCA_032468155.1 of Oxyrhabdium leporinum. Classification (NCBI taxonomy): domain Eukaryota; kingdom Metazoa; phylum Chordata; class Lepidosauria; order Squamata; family Cyclocoridae; genus Oxyrhabdium; species Oxyrhabdium leporinum. Next base: position 44,035 of record JANHFL010001531.1, on the reverse strand, counting down.
AGGCTGCGCTGCTGTGGCAGAAAGAATCAGAGCAACACCTGGCAGCTTGGATAAGAAGGCACGAGCGAGGCGGTAACTGAGCCCACCACGCCAATTGGAGTAAGGCGTGTTGGGCTCCCCGTGGCTCTAACTCTTTAACATTTGGGGGAGCGAGAAGGGAACGCAGGCTGACTGGGTGGGGAAGAAGTAGAGGACTTCCAGCACTCATGTGGGGAACCCAGGCTTGCAGCAGCAGCAACAACAAGTTTGGAGCTTGTTAAGAAGGACAGCTCCTCCCTCCCATCCATGCGTTTTCCAGTCCAAGCTGCTGGAAAAGCATGCAATATGCTGCCGCTCCTGGGATTCCCTGAACAAGCGCTGGAAGAAAATTGGCCGATGGTCGGCTGCAGCCAGAGCCGGGCTTGGAAGAGCAGCAGATGGACTTCAGGGCAAACAATCTACACCTCAAGCTCCCAATGCCCGAACTGGTGAGCTGGAAGAGAAATTTGTTGTCGTGCTGATGAGTACGTACTGACTGAGTAGGCTTTTTTCTTTCCTCCCCCCCCCCCCATTCTGATTCAGCGCAGCGCAGACAGCCCAATGGAGGCGGGAAATGGGGCATTTCCATCGGCCCTTCTCTGGCCCTCGGGGACAGCGGGGAAGGCAGGCAAGCCAGCTGGCCCTCGGGGACAGCAAGGAAGGCAGGCAAGTGCGCTGGCCCTCAGGAACTGTGGGGAAAGGCAGCAGGGAAGGCAGGCAAGCATGTTGAGCCTTGGAGACCATGGGACAATGTAGGAGGCAGTTAGGCCAGGATTCCAGCCTTGCTGCTAGAAGTCACTCACCCAGGCAGACCAGGGCAGCTTAAAGAGAGAGAGCTGAGAGCGCTGCATGGGATTTAGCTGCATGGAAGGCATGCCAGCTTGCTGGGCTACGTGGGAGGCAGCTAGGCCGGGACACCCAGTTGGTTGGGAAGATCAGGGCAACTCAGCTGAGCTGCGCGGAGAGCACCACATGGGGTGCAGCCGAAGACAGGCAAGCTGGCTGGCCCTCAGAGGCAAGCCAGGGAGCCAGACAGAGAGCAGCAGCGCCCGGGCAAGCAGATGAGATGAGGAGTGACTGGGCAGGGCAGGCGGGCGGGGAGGGGCCAGCCAGAATGTTAAAAATTGGTTCACCTGAACTGGCCCAAACTGGCTGAATTCCACCACTGGCCCAACCCCACCTGGCCAGGAAGGAAAGGTATGTTGCAGAGTCCATCAGATGAAGTCCGACTGGTGGGGGTCTACAAAGATGGTCTTCTCTGCCATTGCCCCCGCCCTGTGGAAAATTCTCCCACCCAGGTGTAGGATACTACACTACTGGCCTTGTGAAAAGGAGTCTCATGTGGGGAGATCAGAACAGCATGCAGCAGTGGGACTGGTTAGCACCCTGAGAGCCTTTGTCTTTTCAACTAATTTTTAACTAGGCTTAATTATCTTCCTTATAACTTCTATTTTTTTCAAAAAAAATATTTTTTATATGCTGTTTTTATTTTTTAACATTTTATTGTATACCGTTTAGAGTCTCTCTGAGTGGGATGGTCGATTCAAAAATGTGATAGACAGACAGACAGATCTGGAGAGTTGTAGTTTCTTTTCCAACTGTATTAGTTTGTCAAGGACTATTGTAAATTTCACAAAACAACTTGTGGATGTAGGATAATCTTAATGAACTCTCCACATAGGTCATTTTGATAAAATACAACTGTTGATCTTTTGAAATTTTGTGAAGATTAGCTAGATGGCACTCAAGTATGTTTTCATGCTTAGAATCTAGGGAATTAAAAAGTGAATCAAATCAAAAAAGCTTTTATTGCACTATTTTAACCATTTATTCTAAAAAAATCCTTTCTAAATCTTAGAAAGCAATAGAGCCCTTCACACTGAATTGGCAAAAGTAGTGAATATCCTGTGACATTTTGTAGATAGACAGAGCCACCAATTCAGCTACTGCAACCTTTCTAAGCTTACTGGATCCCAAGAGCCAGGCAAGATCAAGATCAATTGACTGGTCAATTGAGGCAAGCAACTATTTTGTCTACAGCAGTGCTTTTCAAATCTGCCAACATTAAGATGTGTGGGCTTCAACTTTCAGAAAACCCCAGCCAGCATGCTAGAAGTTGGTTTGCACATCTTCAATTTACCAAGTTTGAAAAACACTGACTTACAGGGCTGGCATAATTGAGAACTCATCTTGTGCATCAAACAGAATATACACAGATGGGACGTTTATTCAAATGAAGCTTTGTATGATGCATTCAAGGAGCAGAATATCATTTCAAATATAGGGTTGCTGGGATTTGGCAGATTTTGAACTGAATGCCTAACAGGTCATATAAGTTAATTCTTTTCTCTCTTTTTTTTAGCAGACAGTCCTTACTTTCAACATACTTGAACTAAGAGCCTCTGAATTTGTTCTGTCATATTGCTATCATATACACATATCATTAATACTGATGCTCTGTCTGGGTTATTATTTTATTTCGGTCAGTCTAAGAATAAAAAATATTGTCAAAAATATCTGGAGAATTTTATTTATCATACAGTTAAGAATGTGCTGTGCTCAGAGTAAAGAAACAGAGGGGTCACTTGTTTTGAATAGTAAATGTATGTTTAAAGGGGGTGGAGTAGTGTGGACAGGAAATTAATTCCTCATAGGGAATGAATCATTTGCATTCTTGGCAGTCAAGCTCAGATTTACAAGAATGTTCGGATTGATAAACTTCCTTCCAAATGTTTTAGCTCAGAGTGCAAAGATGGCAGGAAAGATACACAAAAAAGACACATGGATAGGCCTTTTTTAACAGGACATAATTAACAAGGAGGTAATTCATATATGATATATAAATTTACCCAAATAGCTCACTCCATCCTCTGTAGTTCACATATGAACTTGTGTCTGGCTGTGGCTAATTTTGCACAGCAGAAGTTGTGCAAGGTAACAAGTTATATTTTGCTTCTGTCTGCATCGGCCACCAAGCAAGGTTTGTAATATGGGAACAACAGCTAAACTTCCAGTGAGCAATCAGTACAACATATATTTGTAAAAATGTGTTTCTTGCATTTGTACTACAGGGAATCCTTGACTTATGACCAGAAATGCCATGACTAAGCAAGGCGGTTGTTAAATGAGTCACATCTGATTTTACAACCTTTTTGCCATATAATTGCAGTCGTTAAGTGAATCATGCAGTTGTTAAGCGGATATGGCTTCTCCCATTGACTTTGCTTGTCAGAAGCCAGCTGGGAAAGTTGCAAATGGTGATCCCATGACCTTGGGATTCTGCAACCATTCTAAATATATGCTGGCTACCAAGGACCCAAATTTTGATCAAGTGACTGTGGGAATCTTACAATGATCATAAGTGTGAGAACTGGTCACAAGTCACATTTTTCAGTGCCATTGTAACTTTGAATAGTTGCAAGTTGAGAACTAGCTGTACAAATTTAATATAGGCAGTCCAAACAGTAAACACAGTCAAAATAGAGGCTACAGATATGTGAAGTCTGATCCCTCTTTAAAATGCAGTCCCTCCCTTGCAACCCCAATAATCTCTTTTCAAAGAAGACAATGCAAAAACAGATTAAATCATTCTGCCTTTTTTTAGTGCCTGTTAGCATTTTGCTGTCTTCACTGAGGAGCTCTTACGCTTTTATTTGAAATAGATTCCAAAAAGTTTATTCCTCTTAGCAGCCTTTCCTGTGTCGTGTGATTTTTAGCTTTCCCGGCACTGCCTTGACCTACTCTGGACTATCCATTTGTTCTCATTCTTGGCTACTTTCATCTCCAGGTTCCTTCTTTGTTTTGCAGTCTTTTGTTATAACCTTCAATAGCTCTTTTGTAATAATGAGTCATTCCACCATGTCTTAGTTATAACTATTCAATCATATTAACTTTCCTGTTCTAAGAGTTCAAGCTTATCTTATTTCCCTTACCCTGAGCAGTACTATATGGACACTGCAGGCAATGAACTTGAGGATTCTTCTGAAGTACTCACATCGGGGTTTCCTTCTCCGGTCACTGTAGACTTCATTTAAAGTGCCCCTGATCAAGTTTGATTGCTTTGTCCAAACACATTTTTCCTCATATTTGGAGGAACGACCTATCTCATAGTTAATCATTTAGATACTGTATGGTCTTAGAAACCACCTTCAGTGGACATTATTTCCATAATAGTATATTTTTCCTGTTTCCAATGCTCTTCCATGGATAAGAAGGATGGTAAAGAACATCATCGAAGTCAGGGGTGTCAAACTCACGGCCTGCAGGCCAGATGCGTCATGCGCTGGCAACGCCCATGCCCGGTGTAGTGAAAGGGAAAAAAGTCATGATACATCACGTGACGACGCTGTGACAACACGAGTTTGACACCCCTGATCTAAGTCCTCAGGTTCTTCATTCCTTGAGTTTCAGAACCCAATATGTGCATAGACTTAGAACCTACTAACTGATAACCCTTTCAGTCTACGCATGAATGAGCTGAACAGATTATCAGGTATCTTCTCTACTCCTTATCCATTTTCCCACAAGCCCAGTTTTGTTCTTTTTCTTCCTAATTGCTATTCAGGTGCATATTTGTTCCTTTCTTAGGTTAGCCGACTGCATACTATCAGAAAGAAAAGTATTTCTCAGAATTGCTTTGTTTTGGAATTTGTCTTCTGAGCATCCTGCCCATATTCGTTAGCTATCCCTGTTTGCTATGTGGCTTATCCTATATTCCTCCTCTAAGCAGCCTCTACTTTCTCAGCAAAAAGCAATTACTCGGTCACCCTTAATAAAGCCTTCAGCAGCTTTCAAGACACACCTAGTGCAATTAACATCTATTCAGGAGATGACCTTTTAACCCATATAACTAAGCATAGAGTCTCATAGTTTCGCGGCTCAAAACTTCTCTTAGTCCTGTTCAATTCTGCCACCAACCTTCTGATATCTCTCCCCATTTCTTGTTCAGAGATCTGAGAAGACACCTTGTTGTGCAGATTAGGGCTACAATACCTGGGCTACAATATCTGATCTCAGCTGCAAATATCCAGGTAACCATTGGATGGCAACAATCATTTCTCTGTTTCTCTGCTGTCATTTGATGGCACATATGTGCCTGTCCATCCCACTACTAATGTATTTATCAGCTTTTTGCTTTCTTTATCCTAATGCATATTACAAGCCTTTGGGGCAGAAACTTTTATAAAGTGCATCTAACTCACAGCTAGGGCTAAATCAGTTGCATTCCTGACTAAAGCCAGACCAATGTACCAAGCAGAGGACCGGGGTTTACGTTGGACCCAGAACGATGAAGATACACAATTCCATACAGCCACAAAGCAAACAAACTATGACTTTGGGTTAGCATAGTGTGCGAACCCGACAATTAACCTCTTCTTTTCAAGGCTTTTTCTAAAGCATTTGGGAAAGGCAATGATATGGCAATTACATATTTTTCCCCAAACATTATGAAGCCTG
>JANHFL010001531.1:0-20672 GCA_032468155.1 Oxyrhabdium leporinum | reverse complement strand
GGGTCACGTGGGGCGTGTGGAATGCTAACAATGTAGCGAATGTCCCAACTGTGTCCCGCGGCCGCCGCATTCGGAGCCCAAGAGGGGGAAAGAGAAGAATGGAGAAAGAGCTGCGCGCCGGAGGCGGACGCCGCCTCTGCCGCCGCAACCACAGGAGGGGAGTCGCGGAAGTTGCCCCCTGACTTTCCATTGGGCACTAAGGGGAAAGAAAGGGGGGGTGAGTACGGGAAACCCCGTTCCTGCTTAGTGCAAGGGCTGCGGAGGGGTGGGGCCAGGGTTTCCCCGGAGGGGGGCGCGGGCAGGCTGGTCCCCCTCCCTGTTTTTTTGCTCCTTTGCAGCTTTCTGCCGTCCTTCTTTTAAAGACCAAGGTGGGCACCGTTCTGGAATGGGGAGGGGCGGCATTTGGCCCCGGGAGGTTCTTCGGCGGTGGTGCAAAAATTATTCTAATTGCTTCGGGCGGGCAGGAGAATCGGGGAGCCGGCCAAGGGCAGCCGTGCCTTCTTGGAAGTTGGAAGAGGTTCAGGAAACCAAAGTTGGACCCATGCCGCGGAGGAGGGGAGCCCTGGCCGAGGAGCGGAAGGCGGAGTGGCGGGGTCGCGGGCAGGAACGGCCGGGAAGACAGGGGTACTGTGTAAGGCTTGGACGGGAAGGAACTCCCGGGTAAGAAGGCAGAAGGGCTGGATCGGCCAGCCTTCTTAAATTGGCGGGACCGGTCAGTCGTTGGAGGGCCCTGGGCCAAACCCACCCGTTGCCACTGAGGCTGAATGAAGTCCGCCCAATCCCGCCGCCAAATCGGGACGCGGAAAATCGCCCAGCGATTTGGAAGGCGGATCTTCGGCCGCTGAAATTGGCTGGTCTTATTAGGCGAAAGTTGGGATGTATTCTCTGACCCGGGCTCGGTGGAGGGAAATTGTTGCCGACCAGAAAAGCCCTTTTGCCTCCATCCTGTTCTTGTGGCCAAGAGAGAGCCAAATGATTCGCCTGCCCTTCGCGTTGTAGCTGAGAACGCGGGACGGACGGCATCCCTCGGCCGTGCAGCCGTCTTGGAAGGCACTGCGTGCAAGCCCGATCCCGCTTAGGAGCGTTTTGGATGTCAGGGAGCGCGTTTGTTTTTAATCTCGTGAGAATGATGCTGACGGAGCGTTGTCTAGACGGGTGTGCCGCGGGGAAACGAGCGCTACACGCGAACGAAAGTGCACGGTTAGTGGAGGGATGAGTAGCGGGACCCGTGGAACGTTTGAACCGGCAACGTTGATCAAAGCTTTCTGGAAGATGTTTAATCCTACAGCGGACTTGTCCGAGCCCGCGGTAGTGTAGGAGGTCCGGTCCTTTCCGAGCGTAACATGGCGGAATCTGATCAGTCTCGGGGAGATTTATTTCGGATTAAAAATGCGGAGTACGAGAGTGTGGTTTTACGATTTTAATTCTATGTGCCGGGAATGCGTCCAAAGGCGCAACTCCACCGCCCGATCCTATAAAGCGCAAATTTCTCTGAGATTGGGTGTGCGTATGTGTGTTTCTTTTTTAAAAAACAAACAAACAAAAGAAACAGACGCCAAAGGACGGTGCGAAAGGTTCGCGGTCTTGCAACTCTTGCGGACAGGCCGAGGGACCTTCGCTCATTCTCCAAAGAAGCGTCGCTCCTCCCCGGGGCTGCATCCGCTCCGGGGGTTTTGCGCCCTTCCAGGAGAGATATTAACCCGACGAGCTTGAAGGATCGGGCCGAAGGGTTTGAGTGCCTGGCCGTTCCCGAGCCCGCCCTGAGTCGGAGCGGGCGCTCCCTCTGACCGCGCTAGAGGCCTCTCGTTGCTCCCACCGGAAGAGCCGCAGCCAACGCCGAATAAACTTTCCAGCTTTAGTCAGTCAGGCCCCGCGCTCCGCTGAGGGAAGCTGAGCCTTATTCCGCTCTGTCCTTAACTTTCCCTCGCGGGAGCCGCCTCAGCCTCTTCCCTGGGCTTGGCTTGGTTTCTGAGGTCGATGGGAGTTAGCATGAGGAATGGGCAGGACCGTCCCGGCACTTCTGCCTTGAGGACCGCCGCCCCTGGCTGATATTTCCTGGATAGGAGTCTGGCCGAAGGTCGAGAAAGATGGGGGGAGGGGGGAATAGGCCACGGTTATAAATGGACTTTTTCACTTATTGCTTCTTCTATGTCATGTGTTTCATAGAATTATAGTGTTGAAAGGGCCCTGGGCAGGAATCTTTGTTGCACCCAGGCAAATGTCTTTTAAAACCTCCAGGCACCACTGCAGGAGAGAGGCTGTTCCCCTGCTTAATAATTCCCATAGCCATGACATTTCTCCTTATTTCAAGTTTGGATCTCTGTCTGCCCAGTAGCTGTTAGAGTATTTTTTGTTATCTTATCCTATCCTATCCTACCCACTAGTAATTACCCCATTTTCAGGTGCTCTGGAGAATAAATGTGCACCCTCTGATTTGTGACAATCCTTGATGTATTGAAAGAATGCTATCAAATACATCCCTCAAATTGCTCATTTTTAGGCTAAAGGCACCAAGTTTCTTTCACCAATCTTCATAGAGATTAGTCATCAACCCCATCAGCGTCTTTGTCTCTCTTTCCAGTTTCTCAGCATCCTTGTATTGTGGCAACTGGAACTGAACATGGTAATCCAGATGTGGTTTGACGGATGCAGCATAGAGCAAAACTATTGCTGCTATTTTACTTATTTATTTATTTATAGATTTATCTGGCCAAATCACACGTGGTAGCTCCAGGCAGCTTACAACATTAAAACAATTCAAAGCATAAAATCTGTACAATTCCTCCTTTCCCTCCCTAGTGGCTACAAATACAATCATACCAACCACTTGATTTTCTGTATCAGCGTAGGGTCCCCAGGCCCACACATGCTACGTCTTTAGTGCTTCCCAGAAAAGTAATAAGATGGGGGAGGGGGCAGTCTTATCTCTGGGAGAATGTACTCCATAGGGAGGACACTACCATTGAGAAGTCCCTTTTGCTTATCCCATCAATTGTATTTCCCTAATAGATGGGACCTGCAACATGCCATGCCTTCCCACCCCGGTGAGTCAGGTCGATGTATCTGACTAACTTGGCCCCAAATCATAGGATTTTAAAAGTGATAACCAGCATCTTGAATTGCACCCAGAAACAAATCGGCAACCAATGCAGCTTCTGCAAAAGAGGTGACATATGTGCCAATCTAAACTTGCACAAAACTGTGCAAGCTGCTATATTTTGAACCAGCTGAAGCATCTGGATACTCTTCAAGGACCGCCCTATATAGACCACATTACTATAGTCCAAATGGGAGGTGACTAGGACATGTGTGACTGAGAAGGACACACTGGTTCAGTAGAAGCATAACTGGCAAGCAACTTGCACTTGTGCAAAGGGCCTTCTGGCCATGACTGCTTCCTAATCCTCAAGCAGCAGTTGTGACTCCAGGAGATGCCTGGATTACAGACTGGGTCTATTTGGGGCAGTGCAGCCCCATCCATAACCAGAGATGGTATCTCATTCCCCATGGTGATGGATCATCTCCCAAAAGCAGTTTCATTTAAGTTAAACAGAAGCAGAGACAACATGACGTTTGTGGCTTTATACATCTATCGATAGAGCCCGAGATTACACTGGCTACAAGGGCAGCTATAGTAGAACCTTACATGTTTTTGCTCTGCAGCTGCATTTTGTTGGGCACAGTGTTGAAGTCTCTCAAAATCCTTTTGAAATTTGGAATCTGGTTTTAGTGATGTTGTTAACAACCTGACCAAACTTGGTGTCATCTGCAGATTTGTTGAGAATCCCTTTGCCTAACTTATTGATAAAAATGAGCACTGAATCCAGAAAAGAACCTCTTGCATAACTCTCTCCATGTTTGAGTCCTGTAGACATCTCTACATGTGATGCTAAACCTATTATATTCCATATGAAGGTGACGTCTATAATGTTAAAAATGTGACTTTCTTTTGTTCCCCTGAAAAGTTATTGAGGAGGAAGAATTATTTTGCAGTTTGAGAAGTAGCAGCAGTGATATCAAGAAAAGTTAAATGAGACCCTAATGGACAGAAATATGGAACAGGACTGGTAGGACATAATTGATAGCTTTGATAAGAGAGGAAGCTAATTTTGACATTTATGAATATTAATTTCCCATTCTTCGGGGATTAAGAATTTTCTTGTTTCATATATTTGATCAATAATTTTTAAAGAGTGTCCTGAGTGGAGTTAGTTTTCTTTTAATGAAACCTTCCCTTGTGACTTTTATTGAGAGTAGGTAGACAAAAATTTTCAACTACTTATTTTTTTAAAAATGCTCATCGTATATATTAAGGCCTTTTATAGTCAACAGTTCCATTTTATCACACCCAGGAAAGTAGCTGATGAATCTTTCCTATGAAAACTAATGTCACAAAAATGTTTTTGGCCACACAATGAGTTTGCTTTTTGTTGTCTGCTGCATTAAGCTGATTTTAATTCCAGAAATGAAAGTTTGGTATTGACAATAATTGTTCCATGAAAATACAAGCTTCTACATTCTTAACAACTACCCAGAGTTGGTTAGAATCAGGCAGCATCAAAATTAAATTAATATAAATACCTGAAAAATAAGCCTTATTAAATTAAACTTGACTCAGTTAACAATATATCGGTGTCAGATTGCACCAGAGTGATTTTAATTGATATAACTATAGAAAACTGAAATGTAAAATAGAATTTAGGCCAACAAAACTGATACCTTGATATGATTGTTATGTTATGAAAATTCCAAAAAACAGAAATTCATGAGGAAATATTCACAGATTGATGCATTTCTGCAGTAAAGACTTCAATTTGTGTGGGCATGTCTGTGCTATGTGTTGTGTCCTTTTGCATACCTTACGCTATGAGTGATGCTTCCAAGGGATGAGATGTTTCTTTCTGCAGACATTATGCTGGACCAAAGGTGATGTCCTTAGGGACATGTGGAAATGGTTTGCACCCAAGACATTGCATTAGTTTGTATTAAGGTCACATTGGGACAGCTGGGCTCTTACTTAGCTTTTTTTTTTCTTCCAAGGTGCCAAGATAATTGTGCAATGTTCTGCTCTCTCCATATGTCAAACACACAAATGAATGTAATATAGCAGCAATTAGAGTGCCATTAAACTGATTTGGCAAATTTGCAAATGCAAATTGCACAATTATGTAGCACAGGGCTTGTGGGGGGGGGATTGTAATGGAAGGGCAAGGTGAGAAACATCAGACAGGGATGCGTTGACTTTCCTGTTTTAAAAGAGGGCAAATTACCTAGACTGGTAACAAAACCCTAAGTATTATTTGCATAGTATATTACTATACTGAGTTGTTAAATTTCTGACTGCATATTTTTTCTTTGGCAGATCGCTTTGGGAATATTTCAATTCTAGTCTCCAGTGAACTAAAGCCATGTGCATTAAAATAGTCTTCCTGGAATTCCATTGGCAATCCTTGAAAAGTAAATAATCTTATTATTGCATATGATTCATATGAATATGAATAAGAAACTAATGGAGATAGATTCTGTATGTTGTATGTTAATTGTCACTATTACTCAAACTGGTTTAAGTTATAGAGAAATCTATCATAAATTAGTTCTGTGGAACTGGCATATTTCTTAACCTTGGTCATAATTTAACAAAATAACAGAGTAAGAATGGATCTTGGAAGTCTTCTAGTCCAACCCCCTACTCAGGTAGGAAACCCTGTACCATTTCAGACAAATAGTTGTCCAATCTCTTCTTTAAAACCTTCAGTGTTGTCATTCCACTGATTAATTGTTCTAACTATCAAGAATTTTCTACTTGGTACTAAATTGGTTCTCTCCTTGATTAGTTTCCATTCATTGCTTCTTGTCTTGCCCTCAGGTGCTTTGCAAAATAGGTTGATTCCCTCTTTTTTGTGGCTGCCCCTTAGATATCGGAACACTACTATCATGTCACCCCAGTTCTTCTTTTCACTAGACTAGACATGCCCAATTCCTGCAACCATTCTTCATATGTTTTAGCCTCCAGTTCCCTAATCATCTTTGTTGCTCTTCTCTGCATTCTCTTCAGAGTCTCAACATCTTTTTTATATCACGGTGACCCCAACTGGATGCAATATTCCAAGTGTGGCCTTACCAAGGCATTATAAGATGGTATTAAAATTTCATGTGATCTTGATTCTATTCCTCTGTTAATGCAGCCTAGGACTCTGTTGGCTTTTTTGGCAGCTGCAGCACATTGCTGGCCCATATTTAAGTGATTGTCCAATAGGACTCCAATATCCCTCTCACAGTTTATATCTGAAATAGAGCATAGTTTCTTTACTGAATAAGTAACAACTAGTTGTATAGTTTACTTTGATCTTCAAGAATCTACAGTAATCCTTTTGAAGAATACTTTTCTTTATCCTAGTGGGGACTGGCTTATTCATGGAGAATTGAATCAGCAGGAGTCCTTATTAGGAGATGTATTCCTGAGCATATATAAAATGCTAAAAGAATATCAAAAATTAAATTACAGGATGCCTTATTTTTTTAAAAAAGATCACTCATAACCTTGGTCTTGGGTGACGATTACAGGCTATGATGGTAGTAAACATTGATTATATGTGAAATAAAATGTAGATGTATTAAGAAGAATACAGGAAAATATTTGGGTAGAATTTAGTATCTAGTGAAAGTTTTTCATGCTCAAAGGCAAGTTTGTGCCATTTTTTTCATTTTGTGTTTTATTTTGATCTGCTAATATTGATGATAATGTATTGATTGTTCTCTAGGCATTTTGGAAATCAGGTTTTGCCTGTGATAGGTGATAAGAGACCATGAAAGTTAAATTCAAGGCATCTGGAGAGCAGGAAGATAGACGTCTGCCTCTGCTGTAGACTCTAAAAGTGCGGGTCAGTCATATAGGACACACAGCTCTGCCTAATTCCCACTCTTTAATTGCCTTTGCTGAAGAATTAGGTCTTTCCTGCAACCTACAAAGTTAGATTCCTTACCTCTGGTGGGAATTTTGATAAGGAGCTTCATGAAATTCATTTAATGTTAGATATGGCTTTCTATATTCTACTGAGAGAATCTTTAGTAAATTACAGTAAGGTGAGAGTTGCCACATATAAGTTATACATTAGCCCTTAGATAGTATTATAATTGCCAGATTCAACGTAAAAGGCTTTAAGTAGTCAAGATAAACAATGAAGAAGGTATCTGTATCAGTGTGTCAAGTCTTCCTCCTTTTCTAAAGTTTCTTGCCTGTTTAAAACATTCTGCCTGTTTAATGTTCATATTTCTTTGATAATTCCTTAGCTCATAGAGGCACAAAACCTTTTCAAGAAGTCCATGCAATTCTAAAATATCATAACTGTTCTGATCTTGCATGAATCATAGTGATTGAATCCAGTGCTGGCAATAATCAGACAACCTGTGGTTTATGGGATTATGTACTTTTTTTAGAATCCTAAATTTTGGATGCAGAGCTCAGCTAGGTAAAAGTAATGGTAAGATGGGGACATTTCAACCCATGAATCTTGCACTGACTATACAAATCTGTATCTGAGTCAAAAACAGATCAGGAATTCTAATATGCACTTTTTAAGAGTATCCAGGAGATTTTTCTAAAGACCTAGTCAAAGATTACGAATAAGATGAGATAACCTTTATTGTCATTTTTTATTATGAGTACACTGGCACACATTAAAAATGAAATTCTGTTGCTTGTTCTCATATTAGGTTCCCCTCCCCCCATGTCAGAAACTTTTAAAAATTGTTATATTTAGTAATGCTAAAACATTGGGAATCAAGAATTCTTGTAGATGTACAATAAGTCCTAAACTACATCTGTCTAGAACTGATGAGTACATATTATTCCCAGATGTTCCTCTTAATCTGTTTTGAAATGAATTAAAATGTATATTGGATCTCAGAACTTCAATATACTTTTTAAATTTGCCCCAGACATTATGTTTCAGCAGATAACATTTGAAGACTCTTGTCTGGACTGAGAAGCTAAGTTGAATTGGGCCATTTTACATGGAGAACAAATTCCTAGTGAATACCATGAGGGCTTTGGACTAATTGGAAAAACACCCAAAAAGAAGGGAATGACAAAAGATCTTTATATTATCACTAACAAAACTATATGTACTTACAAGAGTCAAGTATGAGTTGAAGGAGTTTTTAAGAACTAGATTTAATAGCTTATTGTAGTTTGCAGTACCTACTGTACTTAATACATTTTATCGGTGATTTGAAAGAGGAATACGTGCCCCAAATAACTTAATATCTGTACTCAATTTTTGTAAAATAAATGTGTGCAGCTGATCTTCATATTTTTCCAGTGTTCATGTGGTTGTTGTAGCTATTTATAGAAGAAAAGGGGCTTTCCATTTTCTAAAAAATCTGAGTTGTAAGAACTAGAATGAAAATATGCCTTCTTTCCAAAGCAGTGACAGAAGTGGTTGTGGTTTATTCTCATTCTGCGGCATGGATAGAGAGGAAAAATGCTTAAATGCTTAATTTTGTTTTGCATATTTCCTGCTTCGAAGGCTTTAATAATCAATATTATTTCTAAGCTGCCTGGTATTGTATTAAGTTAAATTGACTGCAGGGAAAATCTCTTCTACTCCACAAATTATTATGAATGTGTAATAATGATAATGAACATATAAGTCTTAATAGAACTGCAAAGATTATTTTTTGTTTTTAATTGAAAGACAAAGTTCTATATACATTTGCTCAAGAATCTGGTATCAGGATTCTTAACCCTAACCATGCATTTGGCTCTGGAACGATCTCCTATATAAGTACCAGTAAATGAGAATTACATGAAAGCATCAAAATGCTGAAAATACATACTGTAGCTTGCAGCACAGAAGAAATAAGATACCACATGGCTTGAAATTTGGAATCCTGAGTCATAGAATCATTGAATTATAGGGCTTGGAGATCTAGTTCCAACCTCCTCATAGGATGAGGCCTTATACCATTCCAGACAAATGGTTGTCCAATCTTTCTTGAAAACCTCCAGCAATGAAGCACCCATGACTATGGAACGCAACCTCTTCCATTAATTAATCATTCTCACTCTCAGGAAATTCCTCCTTAGTTCCAGGTTGGATCTCCCTCTGATGAGCTACCTACTGATTTTTGTCCTGCCCTCAGGTGCTTTGGAGGACAAATGTACCCCCTCTTCCCTATAACAGCCTTTCAAGTGCTGGAAGACAGCTATCATGTCACCTCTAAGCTTCTCTTTGTTAGACTAAACATATCTATTTCCCTTAGTCATCGTTGTATGGTATAGCTTCAGACCCTTATCACCTTTGTGGCTCTTCTCTGCACTCTTTCTAGGGCCTCAGATCTTTTTTGTACTGTGGTGACCAGAACTGACACAATACTCCCAGTATGTCCTCACCAGTGCTGTATAGAGCAGCAATAGGCTGACATTGTAAACCGCTCAGAGAGTTCTGTAAACACTATGGAGCTGTAGATAAGTCTAAGTGCTACTATCACTTCCCGTGCTATCCCTCTGTTGATGCAGCCTAGAACCTCATTTGGTATTTTTGTCGGTAGCAGCATATTGCTGGCTCATAGTTAAGCAGCAGTCCACCAAGTCACCTAGATCCCTCTCACAATTACTACTGTTGAGCCAGGTATTGCCTATTCTGTAGCTGTGGATCTGGTTTTTCTCCCCCCCACAAGCTTGGTATCATCTGCAAATTTGATGAGTGCCCCTCAGCCAGATCATTTATGAAGAGCACTGGGCCCAAGGCAGGACCTTGAGGTATCCCATTGCATGCTTCTCTGCACATAGATGTAGTTCCATTGAGAAGCACATGCTGAGTGCAGTTGGTCAGCCAAGTGCAAATCTATCTAGTGGTAGTACTGTCTGTCCCATTGTGCTGTCTTACTAAGAAGTAGGATGTGGTCTACTTTATCAAATAGCTTATCGAAGTCTATTGTATGCACAACATTTCCTTGATTCACTAATTTAGTCATTTTATCAAAAGGAAGCAATAAGATCTGTTTGGCAGGACCTGCTTTTAACAAACCCATGCAGATTTCTAGTAATCATCTTGTTCATTTCTGGGTGCTCCTCTGCTTGCTTACCTTTTCAAGGGTTTTCCCAAGTATTGATTCATGCTAATTGATCTGTAGTTTCCTAGAACTACTACCCCCCCCTTTTTTTTTGAATATTGGAATCACATCAGCTTTTTTTCTGATTGCCTGGCAGTTCCCCTGTGCTCCAGGAACTATGAAAGATTTTATTCTGTGGTTCCATGATCATTTGTGCTAGTTCCTTCAGTACCCTGAGATATCGCCCATCTGGTCCTGGCGATTTGAACTCATCCAAAGTGGATAGATGTTCTCTTACCATTTTTTTAACCTATTTTGAATTATATTCCTGTTCTGTCTCCCACAGTGAGGCTTTTCATAGGCTGGGCTGTTTTTTCCTTGTGTGTAAAGACAGTTGCAAAGAAGGAATTAAGCAGTTCTGCTTTATTGATCTACCTTTTCATGAATGCTTGGACGGGGTTTTTTCCCCAAAAAAACTCTCCATGACTTTGCTTTTAGCTACTGCATCAGCCTTGCTTTCTTCAAGAAGTAGTCATCATCTTGTGGTTTCTGAGCATCTGGTGTATGTGTGCCTTTGGTTCATCATGCTTGTAGACTTTTTCATTCCAGCTTTAGCTTTTCTGGTCTGGTCGCCGTGTGCTTCATCTTTCAGTTTGCATTCCTTTTAGATGATCCCTTTTTTTCCCTGGGAACAACAGTCAATACGCTTCGTGACACTAGGTATATGTTTATGAGTATCATGACTCAACTATTGTACCATGTTGCGAGGTGGAGGAATGCACATTTTGTGGTCATCTTGCTGCCTAGCAATTTATCTCATCATGCTTCAGTCCTCACTACATTCCATTCCCCCATAACTTGCTTTTGAGCAACTTGCCCTTTCCCCCACTCCTGTTCATTTTGTGTTGCAGAGTATAAGCTATAAAAGTCTATGCCCATTCTCAACTGCTGGAAAAACAATTCCAGATCAGAAAAATGAATCCAATGACTTGTAAAGGCATTGGATCCGTTCCTGTGGTTCTCTCCTTACTGCCATTGAAGAAATGATCTCTACTATTCTTCCCCTAAACTGAAGACAATATGAAGTGGTGGTGGTGGGGAATCTCCCAATCATTTTCTTTGGGAAGCTCCCATAAGTCATTTGTGCAATGATCTAGTCTTCATAGATCAGGTTTTAAACCTTGTTCTACTTTCAACATTGAACTGACTGTTTTTGTTATTTCATTTCTTTAGAATTTCCTTCTAATCAACTCTCCCTAACATGTAATGCTGTTAAAGGAAAAGATTAAGAATTTCTTACATGAGGTTTTTTTTTAAAAAAAAGCCAAAAAAAGCTGTGCTTGGTGCTGAATTGGTTTAATGTGATATTTTATAGTTGAATGAGGTAGTCCTGCATAGTTTTAATCTTTTATTATTTATCGATTTTGGTTTTATAAAAAATTACTACCGGTATATAAATAAAAACAAGGTAATTCCTGATTTTTTTGAATGCCTTAAGACAGAGGTGTCAAACTCCTGTCCCGTGGGTCAGATGCGTCACGCGCTAGCCACGCCCACCCGTTTTAGCGAAAGGGATAAAAGTCACGATATGTCACGTGACGACAATGTGACAATGCGAGTTTGACACCCCTGCCTTAAGACAAAAAAAATAAAGTAAAAAATACTTGCATAACAGTATCTTTTTTCTTTTTTCTTTCAGACACTGGAGAGAAAAGAAGAGATTGGAAAACCATTTGTCTGAAACGGTTTTGGCTTCCAGCTTGAGCAGGGGGTTGGACTAGAAAGCCTCCAAGATCCCTTCCAACTCTGTTATTTTATTAAAAACAGCAAGAAATTTTTAGGATTTCTGTCTGTATATAGGAACCATAAAAACTGAGCTGAAGAGAAATGACATCAGCTACTTCTCTATGACTATTGATCCTTCTGTGTACCAGAGACTGGGAAAAGTGACAAGATTTGCTATGGAGGCTTGCCACCTACCTGTGAATTGATTTCAGGGAATAATGTTTTATAACAAACTGATATCTTCCAGAAGAACAACGCTGAATATTTGCATCCCTTTGATTATATGCAAAAGAAGTTGGTATTGATGCTGAAACAACATTGGATTAACCATGAGGCCAAAGACTTTCCCTGCTACTACTTACTCTGGGAACAGCAGACAAAGATTACAGGAAATCCGGGAAGGTCTGAAACAGCCTACCAAATCTTCTAGTCAGGGATTACCCACTGGACCAAGCAGTGAAAGTTCTCTGGACTCTAAAATTCTAGTAGGAAAGGATGCTGCCAGACAGCAACAAATCCGACCGGCTGCCAAATTTGGAAATTACCAGAAAGCACTACGAGAAATCAGATATTCTCTATTGCCCTTTGCTAATGAGTTGGGCACTACCTCTGCAGTTGTTGAAGTCAATAGACAAATGTTGCAGGAACTGGTGAATGCAGGATGCGACCAGGTGAGTATGCATTTAGAGCAGAGATGGGCAAGAAGGCCATTCTGTGCAGGTTGTATTGACTTTTGGATATGTTGGAATTATAAGCGGGCAATTAAGCTGCTGTTCGGTACATGCAGTGCATTGATTTAGGCCATGGCTTTTGTTCTGTGGTACTATTGCCATTTGATATGCTTGGCGATCATATGATTTGCTAACCAGAGTTTGTTGAGTAGGCTGCAACTCATTAGGTCACACTTCATAGGAATATATAACCTAGAGATAAGCACATTTTTTGGCCAAGGGGCCACACTTTTAAAATTATGATGTTGATCTGTGAAGGCTTCGTGTCCTTAACTGCACCAGATGGACAGCCAAATATTTTCGCCTTAGGCTTGCTTTTTTTTTTGGCAACGTTTGCTGGAGGCCTTAAGAATCCAAATGAATGTGGGGCTTAATGCATCCCTTTTAAGCTTCATTTCGATGAAAACATTACTAGAAATTCATCACTGAAAATCTGACATTTTGCCTATTGGGATAATGTAGTAACCAAATAGGGTTGACAGCTGCATGTAGCCTGTAGGTCATGAGTTGGCCTATAGTCATAAACCCTAGTTTGTAAATCACAATGTTAAGGGAGATGCAGCATTCTAAGCCAACATTAATCAAGCTACTTATGTCATATGTGAATACAGGACCTGTATAATACAGTCATCAATTTGAGGACTTTGGATAATGTTGCAGTTGTGAACCCAGCCATTGTGTTTTGTACCTGGCTGATAATCAGTAGTTTTGGAGTACTACTGCTTGCCCCCAAATTATAGGAGGGTTCTACGTTTCTTTGAACTCCTAAATATCCTTGAGTAATGATGATCTGAGGAAGCATTCTTCACTGCCTAGGATTAATTCTGCTTTATAGGAATCTGCCTGATACTAAATCAAGCCTTTGATCCAGCTAATCCAAGATTGTTTTACTAACCTTTGTTTTGTTTCCCAACTCCAGAATGTCACTCTTTATAATCTTTTTGATCCTGAAAGGTGCTTCATAAATAAGGAGAGCTTGCATAAAGCATCTTCTTTCAGAATAAAGCAGCTCCGTCTTATAGTCTAAGCTTGCACTATTTTCCAGGCCCATGTGGCTGTTTCAAAAGCTGTTCTTGATTCTTTCTGCTGTTGTTCATGCAAGTTAATATGATGTGATAATGTGGCTGCTTTAACAACTCAAAACGAGGTGCTTCAAATCTGCGCCCATGCAGCCAAGACACAATCTTGCTATACATATTAACTTGCAAAGGATTACATTTTGAATCTTCTCCATCAGTGCTTTTTCGATTTGGCAACTGTTAAAATGTCTGTATTTGAACTCCCAGAATCCCACTGTGTCTGGGGAACTCTAGGAGTTGAAGTCCACACATCATACACTTCTGCATGAAAACTATACTACTGAACTAAAGAAAAGTACACCCTCTGACACTTCATGAAAAATGGCCTGAAAAGCATTGTGGCTGGGTTTGGGAATGTTGTTTTTGCTTTTGCTTTTTGCTTAGTCCTCAATTCTTACAGATTTATTGCAAGTCGTGTGATATAAACACTGCAAAACCTGGAGTTATAAATCCAACAACTAAAATGCTCTGAATTTTTATGACTGCAGTTGAAAGTTTAACACTGAAGTCTAACACACATTTATTCAAAAATAATACTATTTTTGAACAGTTTATGGAATTCCTTCATAAATGTTGCAACTGTCCCCACATTGTCTGAAGTGGCCTGTTGTGTTAACCCAGGCATTGTAGTTGGTAAACTGTCACTTATGATTAGCATTAGGTGTGATCCCAGGTAGTTGTGGCTTATTTAGCAAAGCATAGCTAGGTAGGGTATCCCATAATCCTGTCTGTGACCCCAGTATTTTAAATTTTATCTGTAAAACGTTCTACTAAGAAGGTCTTAATAAAACCACAATAGTTAATTTTATTCTCTTAGTAACATTGCATGAAGCTCACACAGCTACAGATGTTACTCTTTCAATAATTATAAGATAGTCCCAGAACTTTTACAACTTTGTACCAAAAGGCATGATGACCTTGCTCATTTAAAAAATATGAAGCCAGAAATGCTATTAGTGGCCTATCAACTGGTAAACAAAACTTGCTTAGCTTGAAAGTGCTTGTTATAGCCTTCAAGAAAGAGTGGAGCACAAGCCAAATGTGTTTCTTGCAGATCAGTAAGCCGTTTAGAAACACCCCAGGCTATTAAATGTGGAATGCTGCGTGCAGTTATAGATAGTAGCTTTCAGAATTTTAATTTCAAGGAATGCAACCGAGCATGTGATTGGAAGAGTTCAACCACTTGAAGAGCTTTAAACTGTATTGTGATCTTTCTCTCTCTCTCTCTCACTGTTTGAAATGAAAACACTGGCATGGTTTTCTTGCTTCCATTGTAAATCAGTAATGCGGATATACCTTGTTCGATTGTTGCAATTTGTCATTAGATTACAAAGATGCCTTGAGCAACTGTGTGAATGCACTTGGTTTTTCCACTAATATAATTTTCCATTATTGCTTTCTGGTTTGTTTGTACTTTACACTATCCACTGTAGCCCTGAGATTTAGCAGTGGCTATTGTTGTTGTTGTTGTTGTTATAAATCTGCATTTTCGATTGTTAAGGGCATGCAGCTACAAAAAAAAAAAAGACTAGGCAGTTTACAAAACCAGGTCTGATCATACTCAATTCTTTTCAAGTCAGCTGTATCAGTTCTCCCCAAGGATCAACAGAAAACCCAGGCTTGTAGGGTAAAAAAAATGTTGCAGAACAGAGGTGTCAAACTCAATTTCATTGAGGGCCGCATCAGGGCTATAGTTGACCTTGGGGGGGGGGCAAGTGTGGCCGACTGGCTGGGCATGGCCAACTTGACGCCAGTCCCCAAACTGCTGGCATGTTTCCTCTTCGTATTGGGTAGACTGGGCCGAAGCCACTCAGGCCGGCCCCTTACATTTTCCAGGATGGCTCACGAGCCTTGTGTTTGACACCCCTGTTGTAAAACATACTGAAAGAAGACAAAAGGCTTCTTTTAAAAAATGCATAGATGCATTCATGTTTTCACTAGAATTCAAGCCCAACTCAGTAGCTTCTTTGCTTCTTGCCACTTGAAACTCAGCTAAATTCTTCTCCTCCTCCTCTGTTCTATGGCATCTGAAGTTTCAGCTGTGGTTGTTGGAATGCTAAATTCTGTATCCACTTCCGAGTTCTTTGCTTAGGCAGAACCAAAGGATGTTCCATTCTGTCCCTAAGGGGCTGCTGTTTAGCTAAACAACTAATGCCTTGTTGGGTCATCATTTCAGAGATATTTGCTTACCTAAACAGAGAAATGGAATAACCAAGGACAAAAAGGCAGTGGGAGCAGGAGCAGCTTTCAACTTCCTGCCAACTTGCCTGCAGCTGACTGCTCTCCAGCAGGCTATGGTGAGGTGGTAGGACCAGCCTACCTGGCCTCCACAGGGCTAGGGCGGGACCAGTCTACTAAATCTTTGGGCAGTGACTCAGGAGACTCAAGTGACCATACATTTGCAAATTTCAAGCACAAATTTCAATCCCATTGGAGACATGGTTCCCAGAATTTGGATGCTTTGTGTAAATTAGCCCATTTGAGGCACCTTGGTTCAAAAATGTTGCCCTAGGTTGTGCCAGTTAAAAGTTACAGACAAAAGAGTTTTAGTATTATATAGCTACGTTATATAGGAATCTGAAATATTAAACACTTGATGTTAGCCAAAAGACTGAGAAACAGTGGAATATTGTTAACTACTTATGGACAATATGCAGCATATCTGAGAACATCTGCTTATGCATATCTTAAAGTCAGAAGGTTGAAATTTGTTATGGCAGCGTTCTTGATTATACTGCAAAATCAATTTTAAATTTGTCCCATGTAAGTTCTGGTGAAAGCAAAACAGTAAAGTAAGGGGTACTGTGATTCCTGAAAGCTAAGACATATATAAATTACTGTAATATAAATTACAGTAACAGCATGATGGGGCTAGATTGTGTTTTTCAAATGTGGCAACTTTCAGATGTGGTTGGGGAATTCTGGGAGTTGAAATCCACACATCTTAAAGTTGCCAAATTTGAAAAACATTGATGCATTCTGAAATGATAAGGTACCCTAAAAGCTAATGCAACAATTAATTTGTTGTGTGTTTTGTGGATGGCAATACTTTTTTTCTCCCATCTGCTTCAAGAGACTAATTTTGCTGTGTTTCTAGAAAATGCAGTAGCGTATATTTATGATGCTTAAAAGCCTGCTTTAGAAAAGGAGCCAACATTGTCCGATCAAATACTTATGCAAACACTGGGAGTTTTCTTTGTCTGCTGGGAAAGTTAACAACACATTTCCTGGTAAAGAACTTGAGCTGGGAAAGAGGTGACTCCACTTTCATAATATGCAAGTGACTTACAGGATGCTCTTGTCTAGTGAAGGTGGATGACGCAGACAGGTAGGAGGAGCAAGATGGATGACTGTTCAATTATGCATAGAATTGGGAACAATCTGATTGTGGAGAAGAGTTTCTGCCTAGCTATAATTGTGGAATGTATTATGAATTCTCCTCTCTTTTCAAATACGTACATATCCAGCCAAAAATAATCTGTTTTTGTCTCCCAGTGTCTGATTTCCTCCTTAAAAGAAATGTCATTTTCATACTGGCTAATTTTCCTGTAAAACTCACTGGCAGAGCTGAAACCTTTTCCCTAAATTGTTAATTAAACAGATATGTAAATAATAAGACATAAGAGTTTCCAGTACTCGGGATTTTTTTTTAAAGACAAGGAGCATTCAGAGGTCTAAAACAGGTCTAAAACAAGACTCAGTATATTTTCTATGAATACACAACTAAAGGACAGGACAACAGTTTTGTAGAAGCAATATAAATCAAGCATTAAAAATTCTCTCTTCCAGACTGTAGGGCTGCGCAGTGCTTTGGATTCAAAAATAAAAAGGTGTGTCAGAGCACAAGGGGATGCACAATACAGCACTCTCCACAGTTTACCTGAAACTAAATACAGGTAATCCTTGACTAATAACCATTCATTTAGTGACCATTCAAAGTTAAAACAGCTGTGAAAAAAAGTGATTTACAACCTATCTTCATATTTATGACTGCATCTCTGTAGTCATATGGTCAAAATTTGGAAGCTTGTCAACTGGCATGTATTTATTACAATTGCAGTGTCCCGGGGTCACATGATCACTATTTGGGACTTTCCTAGCTGGCTTCCGACAAACAAAGTCAATAGGGGAAAAAAAGGTTGTAACATTAGGCATGACTAAGTTAACAACCACCTTGCTTAGCAACGGAAATTCTGGTACCAATTGTAGTTGTGAATCAAGGACTACTTTTACACCTTTTCCCACGACTGAATTGCAGCTGCAGAGAGAACACTTGCAAAAGCTTCAGAAAAGACATAGCTGCTTTCAGAAAAAGCAGAGAGATAGGTGTTTCATCTTTGCCTTTGAATTGAAGCACTGCACAATCCTATTAAATTGAAATATTTCATGCATTTAACCATGTTGAGTTAAATTTTTACTTACTATCATTATTTAATTTTAATTTTATTTAATTTTATTATGGGCATTATCACTTTTAAGAAATACTTGCTGACTTTTATAAGTAATATAAAAGTTAACAAGAGAGCATTTAGAATGTACTCAGTTGCCTGGTTCTAAATATGGTTTATTTGATTTTATCTTAGTATGTTGAATGGTTCTAGCAAGTAGGTTGTGTAATGCTACCTATGTCGTTTGGCACTATGTATGACTCCAGTTGTTACGGCTTATTGAACAAGCCAGAGCTTAATGTGACCAATATTTCATATTCAAGAGACTTTTTTTTCCTCTGTTTTTTACAATTTTTCATAGAAATCTGGTTTCTTTGTTTAAATATGCAAATAGTACATTAGATATTTGGAAGCCAAAGGAAGTACAGATATATCAGATAGGGAAACACTAGTCTTCCAGATATTCTGAGCCCTGTGTCCCACTATTGCCTCTGCTGGCTCAAACACATTGAAGTCTAACTACTGTACATCTGTCAGGTTCTTGCTGTATGTCAGGTAGGGAACTTTTTTAAAAGATTTGGAGTTGGTTATTTAGCTAGCTTGCCAACCAGAATGCCAAAAGGATTCAGTTTATTTTTTTCATAAATATAAAGCAGATGGAGATTTGTCCTTGTCCTGTCCTTGTAGAAGTGATGACAGTCAGAGTAGTTTGTTATTATGACTTTCCTAACTCTAGTGATGGTTTTTAAAAGAAAGTTGCCTCTCAAACAATTTCTGCCATGGTCGCTGCCCTCTGAAACAACATCAGGAGTGGCCCCCAACCCTTCTTGCCTTCCAGAAGGCCATCAAAACTTGGATGTGCCATTCCTTGGGACACAGGGATCCCAAGGAAGCGTGGACCTGATAAATAGTTATATTGCATGTCTTGAGAGTGCACTCTCTTCTTGTTTTGTAGTATTTTAACCATAGCTTCTAATTTTTAAATTGCTTTTAATGACAGAAGATTAATATTGGATTTGTGTTTGAATTATCTATGCCACCCAAACTCACATGCAGGTGAGATGTGTAGCTATATAAATTTAATAAATAATAATAATGATTTTATATCTGCTGTTTTCAGTTCTTTTTCTGCTATCAAGATTAAAAATACAAACACGAGAACACACTTTCTGGATTTAGATACTATACACACCATGGCTTGTTAAAACTATTGTGGTCTGCTTCACACATTAAGTCAAAAATTTTGGTTTATAATAGGAGGGTTAATGCACCATGCTGAAGCTACAAAACTACCCATGTTATGGCTTAGAGCAGGGCTGTCAAACCTCTGGCCTGTGGGCCAGATGTGTCACGCTGTGGCCACACCCACACCCGATTTAGCAAAGGGAAAAAAAGTCATCACGTGACGCCGTGATGACGTGAGTTTGACACCCCTGGCTTAGAGCATTCAACCAGTGTGTTTTGCCTGATCAGCTGAGCAACCCAGAGTCTTTTCAGTGAGGTTAGTTTGTAAAATACTGCACTTATGGAATAATTAAAAGCAAATGTCATATCTTAATTCCACACATAAAATCAGTTTCCTTACAATAGGATGTAGCTGCTTTGTGTAAGCAGAATATATAGTAATGCTGTAATAAATCACCTGGTAGTATTTTGTCCATGTATTTGACTGCATTAAAGAAAAATAAGGCGTTAAAATAAATAAAACAAGCTATATAAGCGTGAGAACTACATCTTATTTTGCAAAGAGGAAATGGCTTCACCAGGTCATTGATATTTCTATTACTTGCTCATTTTTATGGTCAAAAAAGTAACTTCTAACCAAAAGGTTAAGAAAGCTATTAAATGCTTCAGGAAGTGATATGACAATATTATCAGGGTGTAGTGGCTCCTCTTGGAAGGTTTTTATGAAACCTTGACCTTGACAGCTTAGCCTCGACAAGATTCTACATAGTTTTGGGGGGAAAAAACATAAAAGCTATGTTTTGCAGATAGACCGATCTCCTTTTTTTAAAAAAAGCATATAGAAAAATCAGTTTCTTATAAGGCAGTTCTGGTGATCTCCATACAAGATTATATCTCAATATTTTTATATTTCTTTATTTTCAGATAGTCTCCTCTTTTTTTCCTGACCTCATAGAATGTGGATTTTAAAATATGAAGTAACAATAAATTCATTTTACTGACCAGAAAATGTTTATCATTAGAACAGATTTCACCAGAAATAGCAGAGCTCCTTGGTTGACTTTTATAATGAATACAGGTAGTCCACAACATCCGACCATTCATTTGATGACCATAGTTATGATACTGCTTAAAAAAATTGGTCCTCACATATGACTGTCGCAGTGTCTTTGTGGTCACTTGATTAAAATTCAGGAGCGTGGCAACCAGCTTTTATTTAGGATGGTTGCAGGATTATGAGGGTTCCATGATTGCTATTTGCAATCTTGGGCCTTCCAATAAGCAAGATTAATGGGGAAAGTTGGATTTGCTAATGTCCATGTGATTTTCTTAATGACTGTGGCAAAAAGATAGTAAAATTGGATGAAACCGCAGATGGGCTGCGGGAGATGAAGCGCCAAAAAAGACGCCTAGAGTACACCTGGAAAAAGAGTCGCTCTGAGTCTGAC
>JANHFL010001529.1:218917-230216 GCA_032468155.1 Oxyrhabdium leporinum | reverse complement strand
TCCATTCCCCACTATCCTGTCAGAGCTGAAGAAGCTTCTTGGATGAGAAGCGAAACATCTTCAAAGAAAAAACAAGAAAGTCCAGTTGTTTCCACAAAAAGCGCCCTCGGGACTACTAGGAGGATGTTATCATTTGCCATCCTCTTGTTTGCCATCAGTTCCTAGATGCTCCCAACAGGATCATTCTTGGGGTAGATCAGTGATCAGCAGGTTTTGACTTCGATTATTCCCTGACTCTGGTAGGAGTTAAAGGTGCTCTCCAGATGAATCTTCTAGTCAGTCCCAGCTGGGCTCTGGTGTAATTGACTCAGCTAATGTTCTCCAGGTGGAGCCTCTCTGGGACTCTGGATCAAGCTAATTAGATGTTTCTGTCATCAAATCTGTTATTCAACAGCACAATAATAAATTTTCTATTGCCGGTCAATTCTGATCTTTACAAAATCTTGTGAGATTTTACTTTTACTCTGGAATTTTTATTAGATAGCACATAAATAATTGTTTCTGCCAATCATTTAATTTTGCATTCAGTTCTTATTGGGAACATTTGATCATTTGAAACCAAAAACTAAACCTTGATAAAATGTTCATTTTTGTGCTGTGGTGTTTGCTTCCTATGTAGGACAATTTCAACTTTCTCAATCTAATGCTGTTTACTAATTACATTTTTCGATTTTATCCTATCTTCTAAACAAACTAACCCTCTTTTCAATATAACATTCTTTCTGATACATGAAGATATTAGATTTTTTTTATTTTCTGCCTTTATTACTTTATAAATACCTCAAGGCAGCAAACATAGATAATATGCCTTCCTCTTCCTGTTTTCCCGCACAACAACAACCCTGTGAGGTGGATTGGGATAAGAGAGCGTGATTAGCTCAAAGTCATCCAAGTGGCTTTCATGCCTAAAGCGTGAAAACCTACCTAAGGCAGGATTAGAATTCACCATTTTGAATTTGGATGAATGGAAGGGTTTTTTTCTTTTTTAAAGGTCATTTTGCATGATACAAGCTTGATAGGAAAATGAAGGCAAACTTTCTTTTGTACCTGAAGTCTTCCTAAGATTGTTTTACAAATTTAATAGATCACATATTCAATAAATTCTGACCCTTAACCAAATATTTTTCTCTGGGTTTCAAACTTTGATTTTTGCACTTTTATTTATTTTAGAAAAAACATACCCTGCTCTTAATTGTGAAATAACAGATTTGCCATATTAAAAAGGGAAATGTCCACGTAGAGAATCTAAACAAACCTCCTGCAGTTAGATTTGCTACTTCTAGTTTTCTAAATCTTAGCCATAAAAATGGAGTGAAATGAATTACCTGCAGTATAGACACTGTCTGAGAAAAATGATGCTGTTCCATGGTTGAGGTGGAATAAAGTGCTGCCAATGGATGATCAAATTTCTGAAGATAGCTGTTGCTATAACCCCTGTGATCCAGGTCATGACATAAACAGGCGACGAGAAGACCCTTTCGCTAGAAAAATCAGCAGACAGGAAGTTAATCTTCAAGTTAAATTTATACCACTAGATGTCACTCTCTACTAGGCCAGACACTTTACTAATTTCATTAATATATAAAATACATGATTCGGAAATGAGCTTGATGATTGGTGGTGCTATAATTATGAATAATCAGTATTGATAACAATATGTATAGGTTTTCTTATTATTCTTTTTGGTACCATAAATATTCTATTTTTGTTTTGCTTGTGAGCCACTTGGAGACGGGATGACTAAAAACCTACATAATAAATATCAATGATTCCCAGCCAATTAGCCTAAAGTTTTACATTCTGTCACTAACATTTTGAGTTCATAAGAGGTAGTTTATTCTATCTGTATTTTATATTAAGCTAACCATTTTTAATAAAAATATATTTTAAAAAGTTTAAAAAAATAAGAGGGAGCTTATTATACCCAGCCAAATCATCAGTTGCATCAGACAAGATAATGTACCAGATAATGATTTAATTAATATAGCCACCCATGTCACCAAAAGTAACTATGGGGGCTGCAAAGCGAAATAGGAGGAGAAGGAGAAGGAGAAGAAGGAGAAGGAGAAGGAGAAGGAGAAGGAGAAGGAGAAGGAGAAGGAGAAGGAGAAGGAGAAGATGATTCCCAATTCAGGAAGTACTTGCAAACCCTCAAAATAATTCTCAAGTTAGCTACCTGGGAGAAGTCATGGACTAACAATGTAATTTTCTGTTTATTTTGCAAGTACTCTAGAACTAAGGTCTAGACCTTCACCAGGTGTCTGAGCTATATTTGTATCTTGGTTTAATAATACAAGAAACACATGACTATTTCCCTGCTAGTATTTTATACGTCATTGAACACCTGAATTTTCCCTTAGGCCAAGGGTCTGGAGGTTAAGTGAGCCTGTCACTAGGATTTCATGCATTTTATTATTGGAGTTGGCTTGTCTTTGGTCATTATTTCATCATGTTTATGTTTTAGCTTGGTTTTAATCCTGTGTGTGCTGCCCTAAATTTGCAATTGTGAGAGGAAAAGGTAGTCATTGCGAGGAAAATTGTAAAGGAAAAGGGAGCCATTGCTTAACCGTGATCACGGGGACTAGAATTCCCATTGCTAAGCCATGCAAAAGCATGGCTTAGCAACGGCAATCCTGGCAGTCCCCGTTTGCCATCATTAAGTGAGGATCAGGGGTCATTAAATGAGAACCTCCTCACAATGCCTCCTGACTTCAAACAAATAGAAACTGGCAGGAAGTTGCAAGTCCCAAGAAACCCAGAGGCAGGCCAAGTACAAAAGTGAATGCTGCAGTAAAAGTGAGGCACAGCCACAGGTGGCTGTTGCCAGGGGAGGGAGAGTATGCAGGAAGCCACTGTGAACAGGAGGGTATTCTGTAGGGACACACATGCCATGGAGATCCCTGGAATCTCATAGTCTGTAGCCATGTTCCTCAAGAGAAAAGAATTCATATGAGTGAAGGAGCATCTTGCAACCTTCCCTGTAGGCTTCCCCATTGACTTTGCTTATGGAAGTCTGCAGGAGAACTTGCAAATAGGAATCATGTATTGTGGGATTCTGCAACTGTCATAAGTGTGAGCCAGTTGCCAAGCACTTGGATCATGATCATATCAGCACAAGGGTGCTGGGATGGCTGGTACTTCAAAGACCAGTCATAAGTACCACTCATTCAGCACCATTGTAACTTCAAATGGTTGCTGAACGAATGACTGTTAACCAACAACTAATTGTATAAGTTGACTAAATAATAAATTTGTTCGGTTAGATCTTCATGTTGCTTCCTTATTCTTTATCATTATACATGTGCTCCTCCTTCTTGATGTACTATGATAGCCAGAGAGTCATCATTAAACTGAGAAGTTGATTTAATATCCTGGCTTCTTCTGAACCCCAGTTCTCCAGTCCAACAACAACCATAAACTTAAGTTCATGGAATACTTTGAGGATTAGCACTGATCTACCAAAAAGGAATGGGCAAAAATTGCATGAATAAAGGTATACATCTTCCTGTGCAGTTCCCAGCTCAAATAACTGGCTGTTGCTGAGAACAAAAGATATGATGTTGTACTCCATCTTCTAACGGGACAAGTGAAGTCCTGTAATATAATCTGCAATTCTACTCTGAGAACTGTGCTAATTCAGTGTAGTAATAAAACATTACATTTCATAATTATTATTTCTTCTGAAGGCAGCTGAATTAATTCCTTTTCATTAAAGCCATTTAGTCGGTCTCTCGGGTGAATAAAATAGAGTAGCTGTCCAATGAAGCATGTCCTTCACCAGCAGAGGTTTTTTCTGAAAAAACAAATGCATCACTCCAATCCCCGGAAATCTGGCATTGGCTGCTAGGATTCCGAAGTCAACCAACCCATTTTCTCTACTGCAACCCAGGGAAAGTGGATGGGGAAAAGTAGGCTGCAGTTGAAACTGGGCTAATATTGGGTGGCGGGGGGGGGAGAGAATATTTCCAAAAACACAGAATAATAGGCAAAATTTGTAACATTTTGTCAAAGAGGAAGAAGAGACAGAGAAAGATTATAAGAGAAAGTAGGCACAAGATTCTGACCTATGGCAAACACCCTGGTATCCTGAATAAATAATAAACAAAGTCTACTTTCACTTTGCACAAAGATTAGAGAGGAAAAAATACAATGAATTATGTCTAGGAATTATGATGTATAATATCCTTCATCCGATACATGAAATTCTTAGCAATATCTCCCACTACAAATATCCTTACATCAATATCGATTTAGTATAAAATTCTCCCGATGGATGAATATAGAAGTACAGTTAATAATCTAAGCTTGACATCTGAAACTGAGTTTATACTTCATATGTTTTCCTCCATTTCCAAAGGATAATACTTAAAAACTGTTAGGGTATTTTCCATATTGTTTTGACATATCATTAGAAACAAGACCATACCCTGTCTTCTTGGTTAATAGTCACACTTCATTAGTACTGCTGATGTTACCTAGTTTGGTAATGAAATGCCACCAAGAAAACCACCAAGCACAGAGAGCACCAAGAAACTCGCAATCATAGATCAGTCTTTCATTGAGTTGATTCATTTTTAAAACTCAATTTTATAATTGTTACTGTTGTAAAAAAAAATAAAATAAAGGTTGGTTTTAATTGTTAATCTTAATTTGGTGCTGTTATTCTTTATTATCTCAAGCCATTAATTCTATACTTTTCTTAATCTTTTATCTAGTTGAGCGAATATACTGTAGATATGATACTTATTTGTTACAAAGATATCCAAACATCTGGATCCTTTTTTCCATTTCACAATAGCACTAGCACTAGCACTTGAACTTATATACCACCCCATAATGCTTTACAACACTGAGTGGTTTACAGAGTCACCATATTATCCCCAATGATCTGGGTCCTCATTTTACCGACCTCAGAAAGATGGAAGCCTGAGTCAACCTTGAGCTGATCAGGATCGAATCCTGGCCTTGGGAAGAGTACTGCATTCTAACCACTGTGCCGCCATGGCTGTCTCATTTATATCAGAAATGTATCAATATTTGTATAAAGCCCAAATAAAATGGGTTAACCCTGTAAAACAGATCTGGTTTATAAGGACAAGACAGTGTCAGAACTCTGACTTGGACAATTGTCACAGAAGAAAAAATAAAAGCCACACTGCCCAAAACAAGTCTTGACGGCAGGTTGCCCTATATGAGAAAACATTGCCCTAAGAGGGCCTCAATGGGTAAACTATTTATGTTTATTTGCATAGTGGAAAAAAGGCTGCACTCCAAGAGCAATAAATTTGTTTGGGGAAATTGTGGTGGGAATTCTTCTACAGCAGTAAAAAGCAGATCTGGCCTGAAACAAACCTGTCCTCTTTTCAAAATGGTTTCTGCAGCCTTTACTTCTACTTTGCATTTGATAATGTTGGGGAGAAATCTACACTTACTTCTAAGTCTGTGAAAGTCCTGTGGTTGTGCTGAAGAATGACATACATGCAATGTGCAACTGTGATGGCGTGTTTCCAGTTGTGATAGGGCACTCGACGGTAGTTCTTCTTTACAGACATCGTGAAACGACATAGTTTTTCCATATCAAAACTTGAAAGAAAAAAAAGGAATTGGATGAAGCATTCAGAAGGAAAAGAGTAATTTCAATCAAAACTTCTAATTACTTCATTAAAAAATATATTTCAGTATAACTTTACAAAAAAAATATTTTTTAATGGATTTATTTTCTCATCGGTTGGGCCAATTAAGTTCCATTGTACTGCAAGCACAAGGCAAGAAGTTATACTGAAAGAAGTAGAGGCATATTTAAGCATAAATTCAGAAGTTTCCACCCAAACCACAATGATAAGCATATATATTTATATGATTCAGATATGCGTTATGCAAAATGTAAATTCACCATTCTTATGTCAGATAAATTCTCTTGCATTCTTTATTTGGCTGAAAACAATTATGGCAGATTTCTCTTAAAATGCCACTATTTATAGCAGAGACTAGGTCATGCGTGCTGAGTAATGCCTAACTAGCTAGCAAATCAATAAATAAGACATTGGATGCTGCATATAAAAAAATAAAATAAATAAATAAAAATAAATAAAATAAAAAAGGCAAGGAAATAAATTTACACCTCCCTTATCTTGTTTGTATAATGATAACAGGCTGGTTTTTAAACCTTTGTGGGAGATGGACTAGTGAAAGACAAAGGAAGTTTTGAGAACCTATGCTTTACTTTGCCATCTGTATCTACATGAAATGTGCCTGTGTATGATTGCTCTAGTTTTCCAAAGAAGCAAACATATACTTTTTACTCCCAAGCAATTTCAGTGCACATGGATGAGAGATATCAAAATAAAGACAAGTAAACCAGAGTTTTTCTTCTCTTGTTACACAGAATAATATTTTGAACGTGCCACTGAAATATTTTGAGAATGGAACAGCAGAACTGCATGTCCATGTCAGAGTCCCACAGAGCTTTCAGTTATAACCCTGAAATTTGAACCCTGAAAAAGAAAGTAACTCCTTTTTTCCTTTCTTCCTTTTTTTAGAGCAAGCATTTTAAGGGATAGTCACAAATAATAATGCTAGATTGAGCTCTACTTTTCAAGAATTTGACTCCTACAGCCAATCGTATTTTCACATTTCCCCTACCCAGCCACTCACAGACACATGTACACACACATACTGCATCTCTTCAAAGCTGTGTCCAGGCTAAAAGCTCTAATTACCCTTCCTCCATAATATCAGATTCCATATAAAGGCTCAATGCTGACATCATAGTACTGCCATCTTCTCTCTTGTTAGCCTTTCGACTTCTGTTCATCCTGCATGTGCAAAATGGGGCAGACTTACATCGCAGGAAAGAGAACTGCCTTGCCACTATGCTTATAATTCAAACTAAGAATTAACTTTTGAACACATTTTTAAAATCAAAGCTAAAACTTGCTTTGGTTAATCTTTTCAAATATTTGTAAGTGTGTGGTAATATTATTGCTATTTTTATAGTAATTCTTCAGTTAAATGCATTTAGACATCTTCTGATGTCCCTGGAATTTATTTCCAAGGATGCATGCTTACATTAACCAACAGAGGTTCCTTTAATGAACAATTAAATCAAAGCTGAATTTTTTAACCAAATCAGCAAAAACTAGAATTATACCTTTGAATCTATAACCCTTTCAGTCAAATTATAGGTCTTTCTGACAGTAAAAGTCACATCATTTTTAAAAATGTACACTGATTTAAAGTACAGAAAATTAAAGTGCAGAAACTAAATCCCTGCATTAAAAAAAAGGAAAATCCCCACATAAACTTCATTAAATATTTATATAAAATGTATTCAAAGAGAAAGTGAGTTTTTATTCTAGATATATAGGCTAAAATGATAATCCTCTAAGTATCTGTCTTTTCAGAGGGAGTTGTTTATAAATTCATTCTAATATGGTATGTTGAAAAACATCTGAATATTTTCAGGATCATTTCCTGATAGACAGTTTTACTGATGAAAATAATTTCAAAGATTAGATGGAATGGGGTATTAAAATACCTCCTCTTCCAGTTCTGAAATTCAGAGACCATCACTAAAGCTTTCAAAATCAGGGGGCTTCAATGGGGATCCCAGCTTTCTCAAAACAGAGGATGTGAATTGATCATCTCAACAGTTCTTACATAAGTATGGGTCTCCTAAAAAGTTTCTATAGAAAACTTTTTTAAAAAACCTAACTGCATGATCAAGTGATACAGATCAGAATTCTATTTCAAATATTGTTTGTTCTTGGATAGGAAGAGCAAATTAGGGGTGAAAGTTTGTGTAATGTGGCTACAGGAACAGACCTGGGCTATAGAAGAAACTTTTTCTCTCTGCACCTCTCTCTATTTGGTAAGCTACTGTAGATGATTCTAAACATTAAAAAAAAAAGTCCCATATGTATAATAAATTCCTGCCTTATTGAGACATTCATTCTCAATATCCTCAGTTTAATTAAAAATGCTAATGCCAAAGCATTTCTACTTGCAGAAATAATTTAATCTGTGCAACCTATCTATAGACTCAGTCCCAATGGGCTTTATTTAGACAGAAACCCTTGATAATTACATGCTTCTCAGAGACCACATCTGGTTTCTGTCAGGTGGAGTACGATTTATGCAAAAAAATACCCCTTATAATTTTCTGATTATAAGCACTGAAGACATAGTAACAGAAGTATATATGTGTATAACCATACTGTAAAAAAATATGGGGGAGCTGAAGACCCTTTAAAATAACTCTCTCAATCAAAAGCTCTGCAGGGTTCTGAAGCACACATGGAGATCCACACAAACTGGAATTGTTCCATTCACTTCATTTCTCCTGATTCTGAATAAATAGAGCAGTTCTTGCTCATACTAGAGATATGGAAGCCTTTCTTGAGTTCTTTTTTTTCCATTTTCCTAATTTTAAAAAATGGAAATTTGGAGATTTTTTTTTTACAAAGTATAAATATTTTCAATATAAAAGCCTTTTAAGGCAATATTTTAGCATATTGTTTTAATTCTGGTTATTCCTTTAAAGGGCCTTTGAAATTTAAGTCACTATTTAAGAACATCTAGTCTTTATTAATAAGCACTGTGTGTAAGTGAATGTGTAATTAATATTTATATTAGGTAGGTAGGTAGATATAGATATAGATGTATAGATGATATACAGATATAGATACAGATACAGATACAGATATAGATATAGATATAGATATAGATATAGATAAATAGAGATATAGAGATATAGAGATATCTCCTTCAGTCCCTGGTACTTTCCAGCTTCTCATACTCCTTCCTGTTGTTGCTGTTACTTGGCATAGTTACATCAATCAACATCACTATCCTCTGGTCCTTATCTACTACTACAATGTCTGGTTGATTGATTAGTACCTGCCTGTCCCTCTGGATGTGCCAAGTTCCACAGAATCTTAGCTCTATTATTCTCCATGACTTTTTGTGGAATCTCCCATCAGGATTTCGGAGGGTCTAGCCTACACACTGCACAGATGCTCCTGTACACAGTCCTGGCTACCTGGTCGTGTCATTTAGTGTGTATTCATCTTACACCCTACCGCTATTTATTGCATTGTTGCTGAGATCTCTCTGCAGAGTCTACACTTTAAGTCAGGAGTGTCAAACCCGATTGCATCGTGGGCCATATCATGATATATCGGGATTGTTTTTGCATTTGCGGAGTTGGAGTGGGCGTGCCCTGCACGGGCCATATTTGGCTCGCAGGCCGCGTGTTTGGCACCCCTGCCTTAATCAACCATAGGCAGCATCTGATGTGTTTGACAAATCCAGGTAAGAAAATTATAGGTAAAACAATATCTTGGTTATGGTGAACACCTGCAGGTTATTGCATACAATACTATTCTATCCTTTTGGGGGGAAAAGGATCACTTTATAATAAGCTATGGTTATCATTAAACACATTTATAATAAAAAGATAAAATCAATGCAGAAAGAATCAGCTCTACACTGAATATGCTAGCAACCAAACCGAACAGAATCCCTACAGTGTGGTCAAAAATATGGTGTTTTCTTTTCTTTTCTTTTGCTTTGCTTTGCTTTTTCTTTAATTTTATGTTGTTTTTACTTTGTAAAATCTCTCTTTAATAAAAAATAATTTTTGAAAAAGAAATATGTTGGTCTGCATTCAAAATGAAGTTTTGAACTTGAAAATGTTTTTTTTTTCAATTCTAAGAACACATTCTACATTCAAGACTGGGAAACTTCATTGATGTAGTAATGTAATTCAAATGGAACTGGTAAATAACAGTAAATTCTATGGACGTGCACTGCATGAAAACATCTCTCTGGGCTTGCGAAAATAGAGCTCACCTATAGAATGTTATGGATGTCTGTGTAGGAATAGGAAATCTGGAAATGTTATGTACAGAAATAGTGAAGAAGAATCAGCTGTAAACTTATGTTTTCAGAAGAGCTTTTGACCCAGCAAGCGCCTTCATTTATTGAAGAGAAAGGGAATATAGTAATTTCAGCTGGTTTCTCTTTTGTCCATTGACCTCTGTGCTGCATTAGAATCTGCTCCAACAGATTGGGAGAACCTTCAGATCATTGTGGAATGCAATAGGGGATATGAAGGGAGAAGATCTGATCTATGAAAATCACTTTCGTTCTACTAAGAAAGATATCTACCAGGTTGAAAATGCTTCTGCAAGCAGAAAGTCGATGTTAAATTCGTTAAAGGGTATCACTTCATACACCCACTGCTTTGGGTTGCACAAAGATGCATCTTTAAATGTCAAATACAATTAAATGATGATTTGATGTGCTAATATAGACATAATGCATTTCATTTCTTAGAGAAATAAACTTAGACTATAATTAATAAATCTTCAAAGATTTCTGTTTTTCCCCAAATCATCAGGGGAAAATGTAACTTTTCTCTGCACCTCTTCAAACACTTTAGGAGCATTTTTACATTCTCTAGTTCAGAAATCCATCCATGTGTGTATCAGAGTTCCCAAATATGATCTTGAACTACTGGATCATGTCTAATGTGTTTAAATGTATAACATGTAGGGTAAAGTTGATTGCATGCTTTACAAACTATTAATTGGCTTTTATGTATATAAAATTACTATAACAAGTTATTTTTA
Source organism: Oxyrhabdium leporinum (assembly GCA_032468155.1). Lineage (NCBI taxonomy): Eukaryota > Metazoa > Chordata > Lepidosauria > Squamata > Cyclocoridae > Oxyrhabdium > Oxyrhabdium leporinum. Next base: position 219,582 of record JANHFL010001529.1, on the reverse strand, counting down.
TAGTGACATTTCAGTGCTGCAGCTTTACTGCCCAGCCTATAAATGCCCAATACTTTGAACATATACAGCATCTACTGGGAAAATCAAGAATGTGCTCAATCCTATGACTAATAATCCAACTGGACATCTCTGAATTTGTAAGAGCATTTTTTCTGACCTTGACGTTTATCTTAATTCTTCCATCTTTAAGAAAAATAGAGAAAATGTAGTTTCCTCCACTTTCAATGTAAAATATCATTGAGAACCTCAGCAGAAGAATTATTTTTTTTCTAAGTTATTAGTCTTTATAGCCCATATGCTACTTTTCTCACTCATGTTTGTCATTCCAAAGGAGTGTCTCCTTGTTAATCTTAATTATTCTTCATCCATCTTCTAGGGCTAGATTACAGAATTCTGGTTATAGACCTCCCAGTTGCCAATGTCAGTAGCACAATGGGACACACAAGAACAGAAAGATTCTGCCGCCCCAGGCAAGAAGTTAATCAAGACTTCATCCAACATATTTGCATCCCAGTTGATTGAGCCACACTACTTGACTTTCCCAACATAAAGTCTTCCATAGGTTTTGAACCAGAGCTTCCACCAGCCAAAAATACTATGGCCATCAGCACGGCAATTGAAGACATTTAGGTGTGGGAAGCTGTTGGTGCAGAAGTAATGTGGGG
>JANHFL010001529.1:172415-187469 GCA_032468155.1 Oxyrhabdium leporinum | reverse complement strand
AGTACACAAATTATATAAATTGATGCAAATGATTTAATATAACATAATATGTGGCATTTATTAAATGCCATCATTACACCAATCAGGCAAATTATCATTATGTGATCCTGTATGTAACAGAACCCTATTCCTCCAATTAGTCTATTAGATTGTATAGCAGCTTATACCAAATTAAGTAAATAAAAATGATTTTATGATTATATAATATAATAAAGTGCAGTATCTTTAATTCACTTTAACTTTTTTATTCATTCAAATAACTCATAAACTTGTATGTCATCAATTCCATTCAACCCATGATGGATTAAAGTATTAAAATCAACCATGATTCATATAACACTATAAATAATAAAACATCCACAATAAATATAAAACATTATACAAGTATTCTTTGACTTACTAATTGAGCCCAAAATTTATGTTGCTAAGTGAGTTTTGTCCTATTTTATGATCTTTCTTGCTAAGTTTTTAGGTGAAGCATGACAGTTAGTAACATGGTTGTTAAGTGAATCTGGCTTCTCCATTGAATTTGCGTGTCAGAAGATGGCAAAAGATGATGACATGACCCTAGGACACTACAAACATCATAAATGTGAGTCCATTGCCAAGAGTTTGAATTTGACCATAGGAGTACTGCAATAGTCGTAAGTGTGAGAACAGTCCTAACTCACTTTTTTCAGTGCCGTTGTAACTTTCAACAGTCACTAAATGAACTGTTATAAATTAAGAACTACCTGTATTATTCTCAGGAAATGATTACAGATTAAAACATCCACAGTAAACAGTAAAGTTTGGCTCTGGGTGCCGGAGTGTAGTGTGAAGGAGGACTTGGGTGCAATGCTGGGATGGAGAAATTGCTCAGGATGGGGCGGTAAATGTGCTACAGAAGCACCAGAACCTAGGCAGAATCTGAGTGTCTAAGTTGGTTAGGATAGATGTGGATGGTTCTCAGTCCCTTGGGGATGGAAAACGAGGTGGGAAAGAATCCAAATAGGGAGAGAGGAGAAATGGTACAGGAAGCATGGTGATGGGCATGGGCATGGGTAGATATAGCTGGAGATGGGGGAAGAGTCATTCTTGGGGAAGGGAGCTCCAGTTTTATACCAATACCGTATTCGGGCCTCCTGTGATCAACCCCAGGAACTGGTTTCCAAAATTTTGTTGGCTCTGGCTTCTAGCTGCTACTGCTTAATGCCAGGTTGAACTACAATAAAGCTCACCTCATCTACAATTTGATAGTGGGTGAGACAGCTGACCTGGTTTGCATCGTGAATGTGGCATCAACCACAATGCCAGAGCAGGTATAGGTGTGTGGCTGTTTTTTACTCATGAGTCTCTGATGGGCCTCCAGGGACCCTGTCCCAGATATCACCAATCATGAGACCTCTTTGTGAGGCTGGGCCTTAGCGATCAGTGGGGATTCTGCTGATTTACCTCCTCCCTGCAGCGTAGCTGCATCCCTGCCAGTGCTCCTGGACACTGCATCTGAGTTCCCCAGGCTCAACCTGCCATATCTGGGCCTGGGATGTGAGTCAGATGCGTGTTCATGAACACCACAGTACAGTGGTTAGATTTGGGAGATTCTATTCTATCCCATACAATGAATGTACATGTATTTATAGAGCTGAAGAGGTAGAAGATCTGACTCATATATTATTCAATTGCTGTGTTTGTATAAGGGGGTGAGAGATAAGTACCTTGATCCATATATTAAACGTATGGTCCAGTGGGATGCCCATATTAAAACAACATACCTCATTCGTGGCCAGAATTTGAAAACGACATTTAATACAGCACAATTTCTGATGAAAATGGTCTGACTGAGATCAGCATATGTAGGTCTGATTGCAGGGGTGATACAGAAATATAATTTTATGTCATTTTATTCTATTTTACATATTTATGTATTAAATTATTGTATTTTATCCTATAACTATTGTATTTTATATTACTCTTATTTTAAATTGTTTGTATAGGATTTTATTGGTAATTCATGTTCAAACCTTGTACATTGATATGGCCTATAGGCTAATCAAATAACAACAACAACAACAACATCAACAACAACAACAACAACAATGATGATGATGATGATGAACACCATGATAGCCATGAACTTGGTCTAACTTATTCATGGCTCAACTCACACAAGTGTCACACATTAGATCTGGTGTTTGCCTTGGGGCAGTGACATCATGATCTGGCTAATGGGGGATATTAATGTCAGTCCCCCGCCATGGAAAGATCATTCCTTGTCAACCCTAGAGTTCTCTGCAGTGTCTCTTACCACAGGGAACCTACTCAAGATGGGGGATGCTGCAATGGTCCTTGGTCTCACGGATCTCTTAGTTTTCAGTACCATTGACCATGGTACCCTCCAGACCTTTTAATAGTTTTCCCCTTAGGTGAAGCTTTATGATGATATTCTATGAACTGACACTTCCTCAAAGTGATGCATAGATTCTAGATCCAAATATAAAATATATTTTCCTACCTGTTTGAATGATGGTGCTCAATTCATACAAGAGCAGTTGGCTGTTCCCTGCTATATCCGTCCGTTTCTCTAAATAACTGTTCAGGTCGTACACCATTCCTTCCACATCAGGATTTTGGTACTATTGGAAATAAGGATACATTTTAAAATACCCTATGAATAAATAGTTATGTGGCATTTATGAGAAAAACAAGATATTTTATGAATGAAAAGTTCCACTGAGAAAACATTGAATGCTTAGACAAAAGAGAATGGTGAATTACAAGAGCCTATTTTTCTAGACAGTTTATCAATATCAATTTCCTATGGACTAGATCTTGGTTAAATTGTTATTTTTTTATACTGAAATCAACTGTACAAGTTAGTCATAGTTGAATGTGCTGCATACAAATTGTTCCAGATTCAATTCTCAGCATCAGAGGGCAAAGCAAGGCAATAAAATTTTCTAACAAGGTTATACTAATTGGAGTAAATAATGCTTTATTGAACTCACTGAAATGTTTATTTGATTTAAGGCAGCTTCTTATATTTCTAAAAAGATATAATTATTATATTTTGGAAATGTTGATAGGTTAAAGTAGTGACTCCTATATTCCGTAGAAAATAAAAAGAAACTGATAATCATGAATGAAGGCAAATATACGTGTCTCAAGACAATGTTACAGGATCCAATCTGGGTCGGTCACCAGAAGTTTTGTCTTCCAAGCTTTCGGATTTGTGATGGACCCCACCTTCGGGAAACTTCTCTCTAGGCTAGAGAGAAGTTCCCTGAAGATGGGCTCCAGCAAGAGTCTAAAAGTTTGGAAGAAAAAACCTCTGGTCCCGGTGACCAACCCAGTTTGGATCCTGAAACTGATAATGTTGGATACATCATATCTATCCAACAAATTATTTTCTTCCTAGTACAGAATTGAGAAAGGACCACCTGGTTGTCTACTTTCCATCTCTATTCTGCTACTGTTCTGAACATTAAAAGTTAAGAGACAAATAACCCAGGGACATTCCTTTTGGGAGCACAATTGCTTCCAGGAGCTTTGGGAAATTTTGAGCCTTTAGATATTGAAAGAGATCATGTAATTGGTAATTTCCAAACCTGGGAAAATTATCCAAAATTGGATAAAAGTGTTTTTTGTGTGGGAATAATATACAAACCATTATCAAGCAAAACAGACACCTTTAAATTGACTTAAAGGTTTCCACATGTATGGGCAGTTCTCAACTAACAATCAGTCACTTAATCAGAACTGAGGCATAATACTATAGTACTTACCCTGCTGACATGCTTAGGAGCTGAATCATCTGTTGGGAAAGGAAGAAAATAAATGGATACTTTTAATACATTTCAGATCATTTCAGAGAATAGGAAAAGAACCAGTTTCTATTTTTTTAAAAAAAAAAATCAAAGTTGCACAATTATTCTGACACTTTCTTCCCGTATTTAACAAAAATTGAAACAGAAGATTTTCAGCTATTTTAATTGCACGTTCCTTTACATTGTAGCATTAACTAAAGAATAAAAGTCTGTTCAGTTAATTGGTAAATCTAATTTATTATGCGGCGTACTCCTTCACATGTGTCAAGTAGCTGTCAGATCCGTAAAACATGTATCCAGTCTGAACCAGTTTAACATGATTAAAGATACTTAGAAGCTAATGTAACCGCACATCCTACTGAGTTGTCTCTTAGAATTCTGATTTTAAAAAAATCAGCATTTCTTTTGGTGAGAAGAGACAGTAGTTTATCAATAGTGTTTGAAAGTTAGTTTTCATAAGATTATCATTTAAATGTTGATCAAAATTAGTTGGCATGTGACATGCTGACTATAAGAAGCAGAGGCAGAAGCATATGAAACAACTCAACAGTTGCAGTGTTTCATCACCCCACTCTACTTGATAGGTACTCACATAGATATAAAATTTGCATCCCTGTTTGTCTCAGATTGTGGTGCTATCTGATTCAATGTTCACTAGACTACAGACAAAACCATATAGAAGCTGGTAATGGAAGTTCCATTTGTATGTAGGGTGCACTAAAGATGTATTTTCTCATAAATTCACGCTTCTCTCTTTCGTTCTCTCTTTTTAACCATCTTGGAATGAATCACTGTAGCACTTAATCTAGACCATGACAATAGATTCAGTAAGATCCAATAAAGTGAAATGCAGTCCATATAAGAGCAAGAAATTGATACTAAATCATATTCTTCCATTTGGGATCATAATATTCAGTATATTCTGGAAAGATCTACACTTCCTTTAAGAAATAGGGCTTTTACTTTAAGAGTGCTTTTTTGGCTATTTTTGGCTATATTTTTATGACTTTTCTTTGATGATAAAGAACACTTTTAATTGGTTTTAGCTAGGAAAGCTTGATTAGAGAAATCCTGCCTTCAGAAGTGTAAGTTTTGCAAGTTTCTACTTAAATTAATGCATTAATGCAATGTGCTGTAAATGAACTGCCTGTGAATATGGGTTAACAACAACTTCCCTGCACAGGATGTGTATACTTAAAGAAACCAGGAATTACAATTATACTGCAATTACAATTATACTATACTATTGTATGTCTCAAATCTCTTCTAGATCCATTTCAAAATCCAGATTCTAACCTATAAAGCACTTCAAAAAGTGTAATCACAGCAACTGAAGAACTACCTATACCAAATATTGCTACCTGTGTAGCAATATTGTGAACCAAGACTCTTATTTCCTTTGAAAAGTATTAATATGGAATAAAATAAGTAAAACTTTTCTTCCTGGTATTATACTAATAAAGAATTAAGTGAATGCTGAACCAAACTGGATGAGCAGTCAGTTCTGCTTATGTTTCTTTCATGGTCTTTAAAGCATTTGTTTCTCAAGAGTAATATGTCTGTTCAATTTTTCAATCCACCTTTTCAGTCCCATTGACTGTTTTAAAGCTCTAGTTAAGACTAATTCTGATCCCTTTGAAAACATTAGAGAAATTTCATGATTTTATTTTGATTCATTACAGCAGAATATTCAGATGCAAGGGAGTTTTAACATCACAATGCACCTTCCTCTTTTCTGAGTTCAGCAATCTAGACTGTAGTTACATTAACATCACAAAGTGAATATTAACTGTACATCTTGTATAGCATTTAGATTTTTATTTGAACAGCAAAAATTTCTACCAACATTCTAATAATATAGAGTATAAAATAATCAACCTATTAGCTCATATTTCTCTAAGTAAGAATTCCAGACTCGACATATTTGGCATTTTCTGTAAATGTTAAATATTTGAGTGAATCATACAAGATAATTTTCTACTGGATATTGGTAGGGAAAGTCACATTCAAACCATAAGCTCACTATTTATGTAAGGAGTAAGGAGTTTTTGGACTTTCAATTATTCACTATGATTGGCACTATGACTGCCTAAGATAAACAAAAAACATTTTTTTGTTTTGTATTTCATGTATATATCTGTAACAAAGGATAAAAAACTGGATTATATATTCCAGGAAATAGCACAGATTTTTGTATAACTGTACTGTGAATTCTTATAATAATATTTCATAATGTCTACTACATCTAGAAAACAAAGTTATTAAGAATGTGAAAAACTGAAGAGTACATGGGTTGCAATGTAATATTGTACTGGATGTGTTGTGCTTTCCTATTTCAGCCAGACTGCAAATGTAAAACTTTGCACTGTGTATGCATTACACATAATGTCATGCTGTTGAGACTGGTTGCCAAGTCCGTAGGTCATGTTGCTTTCTTTGTGTTTTGAGTTTTATAGGAAAACTGCCAAATGAAAATACGTGCACTGTTCATGTGCATTAGAAAGAAGTTTGTGGTTTATATAAAATGAAATGTGTTTTTTTTCCTATAAACCCAACAAATACATTGTGACTCAGAGGTTTGCCCACATCATGCTTAATTGAAATGCAGTACACCAAACCAAAAACCCAGTTCCTCAATTTTTCTGTACCATTTTCTGTCTTAATCTCTTAGTCTCACATCTCCACTGCTCCATTTCATTGTCCTCAGGCAAAATCTACACACAAATCAAAATGCTGCAGATACAATATGGTAAAATAGATTGGTTCTACCTCAGTAAAAAAGTGACATGAAGCATATAATATATGCAAGAGATGAGACACAGTATATATTGTGGAAAGCTGGACTAAAAGAAGATGAGCAAGATTTTAAAACTGGAGGAATATCAATAATCTGTACTATATTGATGACATTACTGTATTCTTATCATTAAACATGCAAATGAAAGTGATTGTAGCCAAGGAGCACAGTAAAAACATGGGACCAATTGACTATGAAGATACTAACATGGTAAGCTGTTTCTGCATCTTAGAATTCCAGAAATCAAGCTATATGCCCCAGATTAGCACTTGATAGAGTATTTATGAAGACCTTGAAAAGATATTCAGATGTTGTGGCATATCTATACCTACAAAATCAGAATTGTACAATTCTGTGCACAATTATCAAAAGTTGGATTTGCAAGTTGAATAGACTCAATTATAGTGGCAATAGATGCATCATTGGAAGACTAGGTTGGAGATGGATCATCCTGAAAAAAAATCTATCTATGTAGTCACTAAAAGCTGATACCAACTTGTTGGTATATAATCAGTTAAATTTTGTTTGATAATAAGACAATATCAATTCCCAAAACTTTTTAAGCATTTCTTAAACTCTTTTTCAACTCTTTGCCTGGGAATGAATATTTTAGCTGCTACTGATATATAAATATATCTTGCCTTTTGCCATCTTTAAGTAAACAGTATATGATAACATTAGGAATGTTAGATTGCACTAACTGTTGCTAAAATTCCTTCCTCAAAATGTGATATGTTATTCACACATCTTCTTCTCTAGTACAGTGGGTAACCTATATATTGTACTCAATCAAATTTTTCTTCAGTTAACAAAATTCAGAAATTGGTAGTGGGAAAAGACAAAAGAATATTGGCAAAAATTGGTAGATCAAATACCCATCTCTGGAATAATGGAAAATGATTTTAAGAACAGCCCTGTTGTCTCACATCAAAATCCATATTAGCACAGTTTTATTTCTCACAAATAGCCCACAGAAGCCTGTGAGATATTCACCAACAGAGTGGGAAATACCCTTTTCCCATAGTAATTCCTTTGCAACTTCTTTATAAATATGCTGTTCCAAGCCTGAAGATAGCATTGGATTTTCAAGATTGAATATTTCTCAAAAGCTTCTTCTCTATGACTTTATCCAGTGTCTTTAGCGACCATCACCCCCATATTAAAAACTAAGAGTTGAAGTGATTAAAAATAAACATTCTTTTCAATTTAGTATTTCAAAGAGAATTATTAAATTATCCAAATGAGGTAGAAGAAATTATAATGTGGTTAGAATGTTAGCATGGTTGCACAGAACTCTGAGCAAAGAAGAAGAAGAAAAAAAAAGAATGAATTTGTCCATACCCTTATTGGGCCATTATAATGCTAAGGATTACCTAGGTATATTTCGGTCAAGATAAATATTTTCAGACAGAACATAAGTAAAAAGTTTCTTAGTGCAACATTTAGCCATATTGTACAGTTCCAATGGGTTAGTTGGTTCTGAGTCTTATTCAGCAGATTATGTACACAAACATGGTTATCAGCCTGAATCAATCCACTATAGGATTAAAGTCACTTTGTTCAGTGACAGTTCATTCAGGTTACAGTCTGTGACAGCTCCTGCTGGTTACAGTTTGCAATCTACCACCCTGGTCCAGTGTGCATTAGTAAAGAGCCGTGATGACACAGTGGTTAGAATGCAGTATTGCAGGCTAATTCTGCCGACTGTCAGCAGTTCCATCCTCCCCAGCTCAAGGTTAACTCAGCCTTCCATCCTGCTGAGGTCGGTAAAATGAGGGCCCGGATTGTTTGGGTTAATATGCTGATTCTGTAAACCTCTTAGAAGGGGCTCCAAAGCACTGTGAAGCGGTATATAAGTCTTAAGTGCTATTGCTATTGCTTAAATAGCTGATTTTGGGCTTGTTTTTTGTCATCCAACCAGCTTCTATATCTAAGGAAGGAACAGAACTGACAGCATTCGAGCTTTTAGAGCAGGATCTTTAACCTTTACATCACATTGACATAGTTAATCCTTGACGTACGACACAATTGGGATTGGAATTTCCATTGCTAAGCAAGACGGTTGTTAAGTGAGACACATCCAGTTTTTACCACTTTTCTGGCATGGCTGTTAAGTGAAGCACCACAGCTATTAAGTGAATCACATGGCCGTTAAACAAATCCGGCTTACCTCATTGACTCTGCTTGTCAGAAGCCAGCTGGGAAGGTAGCAAATGATGATCACATGAACCCAGGATGCTGCAACTATCATAAATACCATACATGTCTGCAAACTTTGATCATGTGACCAGCGGATGCTGTGATGGTTGTAAGTGTATCATAATTCACTTTTTTTCAGTATCGTTGTAACTTTGAATGGTCACCAAATAAATGGTCGGAAGTAGAGAATTACTGTATACATACACCTATGTTTGTATGAATGTACAGAACATATAGCATATACATAGAGAATTTTATGTATACAGATACATAATTCTGTATACATATTACACATAACACAATTATGTATTGTAGAATGAAATTAGGCTTCAGGGGCTAGAATGACACTGATGGGAGTTTCAAGTTACTGAGAACTGCTGCTTCACAGGCCAGCTGAACTCTAAGAATTTGGCTCAGTAACATAAGAACAAACTGTAACAATCTCTGTGTCTGTTTTCACTATATCTGTTTAAAAAAATGGAATATTTCAAACTGAAGGCAAACTGCTGCTTCTTTTTTGTTTGCCCTGTGAGTTTTGTGTTTGTGTGTGCGTGTGTGTGTCTGCTGCACGCAGGCACTTTTTACCTGTAAATATTCAGGTTTTCTTTGTGTTGTTTTTGTTTTTGCAAACTGCCCAAATAAAAAGCACAAACCTGAATTATAAACCAGCAATTGAAGAACAATTAAAGTAGACCCCTGTGAATTTTCTATTTGCACTATTGATCTATCATAGAACACATATTGTTTTACGGGTTTCTTTCTTGTTTCCATGCTCTTTAAGTACCTTGAAAACAAACAGACTTTTGCTGAACTCCATAGTGCAATCCTTAACATCTGTAGTGAAGTCAAGACTGAATAGTTCCCTCTCATTTCAGAACAGCTGAGAACAGAAACAAAAGAAACCACCCCTTGGGAATTGTTTGCTAACGTCAATAAGGGTAAGGGGATCATTAGCAGTAGAAATGATATGTTACCACATGGGAGACAGCAGTGATCCAACATGGAGCAGATTTACGTCAAGGGAACTTTTCATTCTCTCTGAAGGAACCCTACTGGTAACTACAACATGCATACATTTGTACTAAAGTCATATTTTATTTATTGTACTCTAGGGACTAAAAGCATTGCACTGGAAAAAAAAAACCTTCAAGTGTCCTCGAGACAAATGTGAACTTAAGAAAACTTACAAAAACATGTTTCTTTCTCTTTTCTAGGAATCTGCTGGTAATTATATTCTTTCTTCTAATAAAGGTTTATACTATGTATAAAACAGTGGAAAACTCAGAAGACTGCAAGTCATCCAGGACCCCATAAAAATGCATAATGAGGCAAACTGTCTGCATGATAAATGCCTTGTCTGGAAGTACCTAAAATCTCCTGCTACTCAAGCCACACAACATAAACCACTTCTCATGTAGTCTTAAAAAAAATGAATGCAAGGAAGAGGAATTCATTTTGCATGCTGCATATTCACCCCATCTTGCCCTGTCTGCAAGACTATATGCACTGTCCATGATATATGAACAGGCTCAGAGTTTATGATGAAAACACTACAAAAAAGTAATGTTTCCATAGAGTGAGCTATGATAATTGAAAGCTTGTTTAGCAAGTCCAGCAATACTGTCATCCAAATGTAAGTCAGGTAATGCATCTCCAACTTCCAACATCATAAACTGTGTTAGATAGGACTGATGTGAGCTACAATTTAACTACTTTCGGAGGGACATTCAATGCTTATATTTGCAGAACTAAAAGTTCTGTAGTTTACAGTTTCTTTCACCAGCTACAGCATCACAATCATGCATGCTCTGAGAAACTCAAGCTTAATTAAAGATTAAGTAAAATAGTTAAGTGATGAGGATCACTATAAGATGAAATTTCACAGGCTCAATAGCCTTAAGTAAATTGCATGTGAAACTGAGCAGAAAGCTGGATGGACACGTAGAGGGTGTTTATGTGTTATAGCTATTCTCTGCCTATAGTTTTATGGTACCTCAATGCACACCTATAGAAAAAATGCTTGTTGAGGGGAAAGAAAGATGAGGATGAATCTTTTAAAGCTTATGATATTCTTCTACTCCCCCAATATTTTTAGAACTGGTAAAACAAATAACTTTCATCATTGCTTTGATCATAAAGGTAAATTTGACTTTTGTGCCCCTTTTTCTTCCACCAGTTCTCAGATTGGCTGGTCTCTAAGTACTTCTTAATTAATAGGCAAAACTTTTACTTTTAATACCAGAAGGGGAGGAAATTCTTCTCAATTCCCAGTTGAGTTCAGAATTCAGAAGAAAGCATCTTAACTCTAGAAACTTTTAAAATTAAATTAAAATCAAGAAAACTACTCAAGAAAAGCTTCAGTATTATAAGTAGTCAAAATGCCAGGGCTAAATGCTGATTTCTTCCGATTCCAATTAACGCATACACTAAAGACTATTGTTTCCATTCCTACATTTGACTGCTAGTCTAATTGCTGACTGCTCTTTTTTCATTCTTTTAAAATATGAGTAAAAAAAATTGTTCTGTACCAGAACCCTTGAGAATACACTTATGTTCATCTTTTACATTCTCACATGATTCTGAATAACGCAACCTTTATTTGGGGATATAAGAGAATATTTCAGTCTCAAGATCGAATTATGTTCTTATGCATTATATATAACATTTTAGAAATATTGAACTAGCCCTTCACCAAAAGCCAATGTATTATTGCAATAATGTCTATTTAATTGGGTATTTTTTTTTGTATTTTTTTTCAATACTCCTTCAAAGATAAACACTGTGAATAAATAAGTGTAGTTTCAGTATATTACTTCAATCCAAAAGTAAGCTCTTTAAATTACAAAAGCAGAAAACATCTCCTGGTGAACAGTAATACTCTTCAGTATGAAATAAAATGGGATTGATAAACCAGATACATACATTTTCTTATCCAGTTAGGCAGAAGGCTTTCTAGCAAAGCTTCAATTTTTAGAATTTCTGAACTTAAAAAATTGGAATATATGGCTTTGATTTATGTATTACTTATCTTTTCTACTTTGGATAAAGGAGAGTCAGGTGGCCACTGGAGTTGGACAATAATATACTTGAAATATAAATACATAAATAATATACTTGAAATATAAATACATAACTAATAAAGCAAAGAAGACAGGAAATGTTAAACATTAGGAGAAGTAAATGTTGGAAATAAACATAGGAGATCCACAAAATATTAGTGGTTAAGGCACCAGGTTAGAAACCAGGAAACTGTGAGTTCTAATTCTACTTCAGGCATGAAGGCCAACTACCAGTCACTCTTTCTCACCACAACTCACCTCAGAGGGTTGTTGTTGTTGGTAAAATAGGAGCAGGAAGGAGTATTAGGTATATTTTCTGCCTTGAGTTATTAATAAAAATGATCAAGGCAGAATAATAAAAAATAGATAAATAAATGACCTAAAATGTGATGAAGATTGCTATTTACACTGTGAGGCATTTCTGCTGATTGATTTTTATTTATTTTTAAATTTTAACAAACAGCTCAGCTGTTCAAATTATATTTAATCAGTCACAATAATCTCCTATACTGATGATCACTTGCAGATCCTACAGAGGAATAACTGTACAGGGTAGACTATTTTTTATGTAGCTGTGTATATTATTTGAAAGGGGGCAAAATACCATACCATTTTCTGAGCTTCATTTCTTTTTTTTTACGAGAAATAATTAGACATATGGAAACAATTCTACCCAAATGGATAGAGACCAGAGATGAATTGAAAAAGGGGAGAGTAGAAGTAGGCTAATCTGAGGTTTCAGATGAATCCCTCAGTTGCTGAAAATTGATAGCATGACTTCCTATCATTCTCAAATGGGACAGCACATAAACCAATTTTAAATTAGGAGTAACTAGTTAAAAATAGTTTTTTCCCCCCCTCAAATCTCTGAATGAGACAACTTTGCCCATTGCAGCCTTCATTCACTCTTCCAAATCTATTAAGGGCAGCCCCTACTCAGCAAAAAAATGTCCCCTGCTTTCTAGAACCTTAATTTGTTCCCTTCTTGGCTATGGCTGCTTCTTCTAAACCGAAGATGCTTTTTAGAAATAAGACAACATGATGGAAGAAGAAGAGGATAATGATGACAGCGGACAAGATAATTCTATGACTATCTTATAGGTATCTCTACAATGATTGGTTAGAACAGGGCTATCAAATTCATGGCCCGCGGGCTGGATGCATCACACGCTGGCCACACCCACGCCTGGTTTAGTGAAGGGAAAAAATTGTGATATGTCATGTGACGATGTTGTGATGATGCGAGTTTGACACCCCTGGGTTAGAACATGCAGTGTAATGGTTCCCAGGTAGCTATGATGTCATTCTATAAATTAAGCAAGAATTCTTTACAGGTCTAATCCTGAAAACAGAAAGTGTCTGAAAGAAGAATATGGACTTCAAACAAATTATTCTTGTCAGGTGGCCATCATACTCAGCAAAAACATGTTCATGGATTGTTCAAATGAATATTTGAATTTTTCTTCTTGGGTCTTTTTTAATGGAGGATGGAGAGAAATATGGTAGTATATAGATGGATAGATGGTATTATATACATATGGTCAATTTCCATTCATTTGAAATACCCTTTAGGTTCATTTTCAAACATTTTAACTTAGATTTAACCAAAGAAAAAGAAAGGAATACCATAATAAATTCTAAGAATAGTTGCTTGTTGTAGTATGAAACTCTAAAACTTTCAACTTTATAATATTTTTTAAACACCCCCCTCCCACATACACACATATGGGGACAATCATATCTCTAGCAAAGACACTCTCTGAAATATTCATTATGAAAACCTAAATGCAAAAGCCATGTAGGTGTTCGTAGCAAATCTTCTCCTAAGAGATGCAGCATAAAACTAGACTTGCCACTGTGAAATACAGTAGGAAACTATGAGTCAGCTAAAAGTCAGTTGCTCAGATTGCTTATTGTCTGCAAAATGATCAGTTCTTTTGCTAAAGGCAAGGGGGAGTTGTTAATAGTAGGAAATGCTCCCTAATTTCAATCCTAAAGATTTTTATTTCTAATGATGTCCAGCCACTTCCTTTATGAATAACTTCCTGATCTGAGACATAGCCATTTTGAGGAGAAGATAGGGTTTATTTTAAGTGGTTTTGTTTTGGTGGCTTTATAAAAATTCATCTCTTCTGTTAGATATGTCTAACTGAATAGAAATACTTATCATCATGTATTGGATAAAGTTCTGAAAGCAGATGAAATAAAAACCAAATGAAATACAAAATAATGTTTAAAAAATTAAACTAAGAAAACACTCAAATTAAAGTAGCTACTCACACAGGTTCTAAAAACTGAGGGAATTTGAAAGTTACACCTGCTATTAAAAATAATATCTTTAAAAAAGAAATAGAGGTTTATGGAAAGAATTTTAATCTTTTATTCAGGATGAGAACCATTGGGGGCCAAAGCATTTTTATGTCAGTGAATTCCAACAGGTACCTTAAATATCAGAATAAATAAGTTAATTCTGTTCATATTCCAGTGATAAGCAGACAGCTCCTTTCTTCAATTTTTACTACTGAATTCACCCATAGTACTGTGAGTATATTCTTAATAGCCTTACTACCACTGTTTTGTTCTTCCTGCCTGCTAGCGATATACTTTACAAAAGAAAAGGGAACTGCTCAGTCAGAAAAACAAATACAGAGTAGAGTTTCTTATACATGCTTTCTCTGTTTAGCCAAAACACTGAAGGGGAAAAAATCTGGCTGGAATAATATAAATAATATTTTTGAATTTAGAATTAATAGAAAACTGGAAAAAGTATCACAGAATCCTGGTGCCATTATTTGCTTATTTAATAGTATTTCTAAATCTTCCTCATGTCAATGGCCAGTGGAAAGAAACAAGCCAAGAAATTAGAGGACTGCTATATCTTGCTTCCCAGATAAGGCAGTGAGGAACTGCTGAAAAGTAGGAGGTATGTTAAACAACCAGCAAGATCACATTACCATTACCTTGCATGCCACAAGAAGAGAGAAAGTGATGCATACTAGTTAAGGGTCTGGACTGGATCCCAGGTTCAAGTCTACTCACAGCTATAAAAACTTGTTTAGGGAAAAGATTAGTAGGGCTATATATGTTGCCTTCAGCTTCTGAATGAATTGGGGTGGGAGCAGGAGAGAGAGAGAGAGAGAGAGAGAGAGAGAGAGAGAGAGAGAGAGAGAGAGAGAGAGAGAGAGAGAGAGAG
>JANHFL010001529.1:138025-148644 GCA_032468155.1 Oxyrhabdium leporinum | reverse complement strand
TTTTTATGTGAACCGCCCCGAGTCCTCGGAATGGGGCGGTATATAAATTAAAAGTAATAATAATAATAATAATAATCATGTGTGTACAGTGAATACAGGTAGGGACTGAGCACACAGCCCTGTGGGGAGTCAGTGCTAAGCTTTAGGAAGGTGGATGTGACAGACCCAACCCTCACTGTTTGTGGCCGGTCCCTCAGAAAGTCTTTGATTCAGCAACAGATGGAAGAGGCAAAGGAACTGATTGAGTTGCACATGACCTTCTAATTAGCAAGTTAAGTGGAAACCGAATGGCATTAAATGGATGCATAGCAGGCTCAATAACTGTAGTTGAAGAATGCTCACCATTGATTCCTCAACAGTGCAAAGAACATACAAACACGGAATGTAAATTCTTGACTTTATCCTTCAATGGTCAGATCTCAGTTGAAATTTTATGTCCTATTCTAATGCCTAACATTGAAGAGGCATTCAGACATACTAGAATAGTTGCCAAACAAGGGCAGTAAAGATATTTTTGTACTGGAAACAATGTCCTATGAAGAGAGGGTGAAGGAACTAAGAATGTTTAACCATGAGATGAGAAGACAAATTGGAAAGATGACATCACTGTTTGGATAGTTAAAGGGCTATTACTCAAATGCTGAGAAGAATGGGAAAGATATGGAATAAGACATTACATTAAAGAATATAGATTCAAATTGAGTATTAGAGGAGAAAAATGTTACCACATGTGTAACAGTGGAGTTAATTAATTACTAAGCTGGTGCACTCTCAGTCATCTGAAGAGTTTAACTAATCACTATGGTGGATATTTAATTTGGATTCCTAGACTGAGCAAGGCAGAGGGATCCAAACTGAATAGTTCCTCTATTTCTACGTACACAGACTATAAAGATTTTTGCAATCAAGTAAAATACCACACTAAAATTCACATACGTTCAGTAATATGGTAACATAAAAACCTCTAAGCATCATCCTTACTTAGTATAATTACAAAGAAAGACATTTATTCTTTTGAAACTGTATCAAAAAGGTTGGAGCAAATCCTTATTCTCACAGGAGACAGCAAAGACATCCCAGGAATCTTTCATCCTTAGAAAGCATAGGAAATAGGTTTTATCCACCCTGTATGTCACTTGTATATCATTATACATTTGTAAGACAGACAAAAGCAGACTAATTCTAACAACTCTACAGTTGCTTTTCCCTATCCATAGGTCCTAAATTTATTGGCTTACTGGGAATAACTATGTTGTACTCTCTAATCCAAACAAATGATCCATTTAACCAAGGTGAGGGGTGTAGATTTAGCTCCAAAAAGACTGAACCTTGTTTGAGGAGTAAATTAAATGTCCTGCTGGACAGGTTGAGGAAACAAAACTCCAGTCTGTTTTCTAACAGTTTTTACCCATCCTTAGAGCCATATCAGGGATGAAAAGTTTACTAAAAGGTTAATAATGTGTCTCCAGTTTGTCCAAGATAATGCTAGTTCCAAACATATTCCCGCAAGTTTCCTCTCCTCCAGAGAAATCCTCCAGAGAAGAAGAGGAAGAGGGGGACAGGAAGTAAACAGAGAAATGGAAGTAAAACAGGATCATCCCAAGAAAGATCTAGCCATCCTATTTCTGGGTTACATCTACTGGCTGGGAGAAGAGAAAGCTGAATTTTCAGAAATCACAGAAAATATATAAAACTGAAACTAAACTAAGAGAGCTCCAGAGTTTTAGTTGTAGCAAAATGGATATTTCGAATAAAAGTAGACATGGCTTTAATTCTGTGAGTGCAATAACATATATATTTTCTTTCAGGTAAACAACTGCAGACATCTTCACTATTGCAGAGGAAGGGTGGGTAAATTTAACCTTCCAGCTCCCAGCAAATCTTCCCAAATATGCTAATTGCTTTTAAAAAAGATGTTTCCATTTAAAAAGCCATTAAAAAAAGAGATTCACTGAAACTTTTCTTCCACAATTTTAAAATTTTAGATTATCTGAATAATTTAGCAAACTCCGTCTATCACATCCAAATCAAAATTGGAAGCCTAAATAAAAGAAAACAATTGCTTTGAATAATCATGTTCTTTTTGAATGATCAAACGCCAACTTGGATATGCTGATTTGTTTAGCACTGATGCAAGAAGTATGAGGGCGGAAGATGGCAAAGCTGGAAGTAAACTGTGAGACCTGTAAGACCTCACTATCTAAGCAGCTGTCAGCCCTCTTGAGAAAGTCCAGGCAAGAAGCATGAATATATTTGTAAAGTTACAGTAACAGAATCTTGCAAATCTGAAAGCAATTTCCCCCACTTTTACTTTCCAGAAAACTAGAGAGGGTCTCCATGAGATGTTTCTCACAATCCTTTTCTTTCTATGACCTGAGATACCTCTTGACACTTGACTAGGCTGCAGCTCATCTTTTTGTTTCCCAAGATCATTTCCACAGACCATTTTATCAGCAAAAACGCTTGTTACCACATAAAGCTAGGAGAAAAAGACACCGTTTAAATTGTAGAACTGATGTCTGTCTGTCTGTCTGTCTGTCTGTCTGTCTGTCTGTCTGTCTGTCTGTCTGTCTGTCTGTCTATCTATCTATCTATCTATCTATCTATCTATCTATCTATCTATCATCCAGCTAGCTAGCTAGCTAGCTAGCTATACACACAGAGAGAGGCAGTCCTTGTTTAATGACCTTAAATGAGACCAGCAACTCCACCAATTAAGTGAAGCAATCCCCAAGTGGGAAATCACATGAGCACAACTGTACTTTCTGGCTGGAAAGAGACAAAACTATTCCGATTCACACCTTCAGCTTTTTTTTTTTGCCACACCCCTGTTTGGAATGCTGGAGTGCTTGCTTATTGTCTCCTACACATCAAAAGCAATGCAATCATGCCACAGCTCGAACCCACAGGCACATTATGTAAGTAGCTTAGAGTATTCTCTTGAAATCTCTCCCTCTCCAATCTCTCAGGACAATGCATACTGACTTAATGGCTATCATGCGACCAAGGGATGCAGTAAAAGTCAATGGATGTGGCAAAAGTTGTAAATAAGCTTAAATGGGCTGTAAAGTTAGTTCTTTCAGCATTGTCGTAACTTTGAATGATTGCTGAATGAAGGAAAGTGAGGAGTACCTATAGTAAGACCTCTAGATTTGCAGTAACTAATCATAATACTGTATTATTTTTCCATCTTCTTCAATAAAAATAAGTTTATTGCCATTGTCTGAGATTTTATTGCCATGCCCAGAATGAAATTCTGATACTTTTGCCAAGTATTTTTCTTGATGTGCAGTATTATTTGTCTTAGTGCTGGAAGAGACATGCGTTACCACACTTTCTGACCAATCTTGCCGTAATTATGCACATTTTGATGATCCATAGCTTAGATTATTAAAGTGAAGACTGAAGATGGCTCAGAAACCTTGTTAGCAAACTGCTAAATGAGAGACTGCAAGAGATTGCACGATTGGGACTTGCCATCATATTTTGTACCGTGAAGCAAATCGTTGCCTTTATTGGAAGGAGATTCCAAAGTACTGGGTAAGTCCTGGATTCTAACCTGCTCTATACTTACTTACAAAATGGGCCTGTTGCTGAAACATAGGCAACAAAGATTGTTTGAAGCATCTGAAGGCCAGACAAGGAATAATGGATGGAAACTGAATAAGGAGAGATTCAACCTGGAAATAAGGATAATTTTTCTGACAGTGGGAGCAATCAACCAGTGGAACAGCTTTGCCTTCAGAAGTTGTGGGAGCTCCATCACTGGAGGCTTTCAAGAAGAGACTGGTATGCCGTCTGTCAGAAATGATGTAGGGTCTTCTGCTTGGGGTGGGGTTGGACTAGATAACCTACAAGGTCCCCTCCAACTCTGTTAATGAGAGTCCTGGGAAAATGAGGACCACAGCATATATCTAAACCACCAGTTCCCAGTTTTTTTTAATGGACCATCATAGCTTTTGCAAAATAGATGTAATTATATTAACAACGTGAAAGCTGTAGATGTACATAATTTTCCCAACTGCATCTTCAGATCTCTTTTCCAGTCTCGTTTAGCACAGGTTTAAGACTCCAATCACATTAGGTGACCTTGAGTGAGTCACTCCTATAGCCCAACCCACCTCAAAGAGAAAAAGTTGGGGCAAGGAATACCATGTACTAGGTCATCTTCAACTTCTGGGATAAAAGAGGGATATAATTGTAACAAACAAATTAAATTAAATGTAACAATATTTTTTTTAAAAAAATTAAATGCCCTACATTTTATAACATTAATAAATCTTATGAACGCTGACAAATCTTGCAGGATTTGATCTCATGAGATTTGAGGCCTTTAGAAAATACTTTATTTAGACATCAATGAACTATCCCATAGTTGACCACTTTGCAGAGCATGGACAAGGTTTGGGGAACTGCGTTAAACATAATCAGTTTTCTTGAATTTTATCTAGAAGCAAATTGATAAACCCTGCGATTGTTACAGAAAAAATAGATAGCTCGATGCTTGTTAATAAAAATGTAAATATATAATTTTCTGATCTGCTCAGAAAAAGGGAAAAATCCTGCTAAGAAGCAGATGATTGGAAGAAACAAATGTGGTAATTAGTTCAAGCTAATTCCAAGAGTACGACCAGACTCAACTTTAGAAGAGATATTTACACAACTGCATGTTGGTTACAATATCAGGTTAGAACCAAAGTAAATCATATACAAATCCCAACTGAATCATAAAACTTAAATCTGACTAATCTATCTCACAGGATTGTTATGATTATTAAAACAAATGGAGAAAACTAAGTATGCTGAAAAAGATGTGAGCTTTAAGTGTTATCATTTTCACATGAAAATTGCTCACCCAATCTTCTCTCTGCCAGCCCAAAAGACTTTGCAAGTTTAACGCCAAAGTTGCTTCTACTCTGGCTTGGTAATATATCTTGTATTTTGGGTGTATTCCTTCTAGTTGGTGATTTGGTTGTTGCTTTAGAAATTTCATTCATTTTCTCATATTATTCACTCTGAACATCAAAGATATGGTAGAGCCTTATATACCTTGATTAAAATATCAACTCAATATAGACAGAAATTGCTGGTGTAAAAGAAATTATGTTCTTACTACATGACTGAGACAGAGATCTGCCTTGCCTTTAACTGACAAACAATTCTTCTTAGAATTTACACCTTTCATTCTCTATGACATCACTTCAAAAGTATTCATGTTCATCTTTTATGAATATCAGACTATTCTAAAGTAGTCTTGCAAGGTTTTTAAATTGTATTATTCCCTCCCCCCACCCCAAATATTTGTAATAACAAAAAGTAGAAATCTTAAAATTGTACAAGTAAAATGTTTGTCTCCAAACAAAACAGCTGAGAGGGGGCAAAACATTAAATTCAGGAACACTTTAAAAAATTCTCAAAAGAAATTGAGGATGAACTTTATAGAATTTTAATCAATGTATTACTTTATAAGTAGCTCAAGACAGCAAACATGCCTAATACTCCTTCCTCCTCCTATTTTCCCACAACTACCAGTCTGGGAGAAAGAATGTCTGGCTTACAGTGACACAGCTGACGCTCATGTCTAAGGCAGGAGTAGAACTCACAGTCTCCTGTTTTTTAAACCAGCATCCTACCATTAGTTAAATCAAAGATTTGATTCAAAGATAATGCTAAATTCATCTATTTTTATTTTTCATCTTTTCTGATGATCTGGCTTTCACAGCCACATGGTACTGATGAAAAAGAAAATGATCATGGGAATAAATACTAAGAATTTGCAAGTATGCTTGTGAAATGCAGTCAATGTCATTTAATATTTTGTCTGGATTTATCACAGTCTCCAAAGCAGCTTGTGTCTCTTTACTTCATAGCTGCAGTCACTGTCCTCCTTCACAGGGTTGTTGTGGAGGAAAAAAAATCAGGAGACAGCATTATATATTCTTGAGCTCCTGAATGAGAGGGAGGATCTAAAGCTAATAAATAAACAAAGTAAGTAAGTAGAATAATCAAATCACTTCACTTTCTTTTCCACTTATTTGCACTGGACTGATTTTGCCTGCTGAAAGAACCTTGATTTCTTTTTCTTTTCACTACTGAGTATCAGTCCAGCTTTTGCACTTTCTTCTCTTGCCTTTATCTTTCTTGCTTCCAGCTATCAATGTGGTATCCTCAGCAAAACTGAGGTTGACATTTTCCCCAAGCAATTTTATTCCAGTTTCTATTTCTTCCTCTTCTGGAATTTCTTGTGTCATATACAGCGTGTAGGCTAAATAAGGCAAAAAAAAATACACATACTTGTCATATTCCTTTTCCCATTTTTGAAATATTTAAATATTCCATATTTTGTTCTGATGCTTTTTAGTCATCATGCAAATTCTACAGTAAGCAAATGAGGTGACCTATACAGCCATGTTTTTAAAGGTTATCTACAATTTGTTCTGCTCTAAATAGACTTTTTATAATTAATAAAGCAAAACTAGATGTCTTATAGAAAGTCCAGTTTATCTTTTTTTTACATCAGATGCAGCAATAAGGTCTCAGGTGGCTCTACTTCTTCTAAATCTAGATTGTACATCAAGCAGCTCATTCCGAGGATTGCAAAAATGTTTGGTAGTCCTTAGCACTGCTCTTTTTTGATACTGTGAATATAAATTCTTTGGCTACTGTTGTGTCTTTCATATTTGTTTCCTTCCTCTATGTAGTGCTTTATTCACATCTTCCTATAAAGTTTTAAAGTTCTGCTGGTATATTATCAATTGTAACTTTGCTATTAACAGTACTTTCTAGGGCCTATTTCATTTCCCTTTCTATAATGTCTGACATTTTTAAATCTTACTTCAGAAGATCTTTGCCTTTGACTTTTGCATCTGTCTTTGTGTCTATCCCTTGATTTCTACAATGAATAAGGAAAAAATTCCTTTGTCCTCCCCATTTAACTGTTACCCTTGCATTGTATTGCTTTTTACAATATAACTCATATTTTATTTTATTTTATTTTTTGCTTTTCTCTGGAACTCAGTTTTCAATTTTGAAAAAATGTCAATTTTTTCCTCTGTTCTCTTTTGTTTTCCACCTTCATGTCAGTTTATAATAGATATTTATATTATATTTTTGCTGTATTTTGTTAATGTCAAATTATCTTTTTTTCTCTCTCTACTTTTGGTCAGGACCACATCCAAAAAATGCAACATTTCCAAGTGACGTTTAAAAAAAATTATCATTACAGACTTGTTGCTTATATGTTGCACTTTTCTAAAATTTGCATTAAGCTATACCATTAAGAGATCTACTATAGCATTGCAGGGCACTCCAATTCCTCTCTACCTTACAAACATTAACTATATTTCAAGATAAATGGTAGCTTCTATTCAGTCAAGCTGTGTAGATCAGAATGCCAAAACATATGTGCATTTATTTATGTTCTACTCAAAGGAACATCAAAAAAGAAATAGCTTTGATTTTGCTCAAGTTTCTGCAGGACATAAAATCAGAAATCGTAAGAAATGATACACAATTTGTCTACTCTGTTCATGTGGACTTTTTATAATTTCTTTTTTTTTTTATTAAAATGGTTGTGTAGATGAGGATACCTCAAACTACTCATATCATACCATTGTTTGAAGCACACAATCCAATTCCTACAACATTGGAGTCTTGTCACAGACAATTTCCCAAACCTGTAACTTAAGAGACAGAAGATTTTTAAGTGTATGTGTGTATGTATTTGTATGTGTATGCATATTGTGTGGGTGGGTGTATCAATATTAATGACATAATCAAAATCAAAACTAAAAAACATAAATCAAAATACAAGTCTATATAAACTGGAAATCTAAACATTCAAAAGCAATAGAACTAACTCATCATACAAAGAAATAATCATAATAATCCTACTCTATGATTTGGTGAAGCAAACAAATCTTTAGAAGTTTGTTAAAAATGTGTCCCCCAATTTTATAACTGAAGGCTGATTTGGTGCCAATTTTTGAACTGGGAGCAGAATTGTTTAATTCTACTTTAGTGTTTATCCAACATTTTCTAGGAAGCCCTAAAATTGAGTGGATTCTTGAGAGAATATTTTCTTTTGATTTTATTGCTTTTTTGTGATATTTACTTTCAACTTGAACTAAGAATGATACTTACGAAGGGTGTGAGGTCAGAAATACATAGATGCTGAATGAACATGGACAGAGTACAGTATGTTCAGGTGGTTGGCTCATACATAAAGAATGAATTGGGAATAAATTATTAAATTATGAAGGAGTGAACAGATTAAGACAAATGGAAAGAATAAACATTGTTCTTGGATGGAATTCCTCAAGATAAAAAAGATGAAAAATTTAAAGACCAAAAGACAGTTTTATTTTATTTATAAAATTTATTGGCCGCTCGTATTACCACAGGGTAGCCAGTCTGTACATCGGTGTACAGATGCAGCAGAAAAAAAAATGTTTGCAAGCATAGAAAGTCACGAAAATATTTTGCATGCTAAATGACATTGTTATTAATTAGATTTTGCTATATTTTCCTTTTTTATATCAAGTTTTTGATATTTTTTCATTACCATTTACTCCTTTCCTGGCCTTTGTATAACATTGTTTAAGGAATACATTTTTTAAACTATTATACAGACAATAAAAAGACCTTCTTGAAAATCTATTCAGGGCATCAAAACATTTTTTTTTGCCAAAAACCTATTAAAAGCTAAAATATTATGGATCAATTTTGAGGCTAATTGGACAACTTAGCTAGATTAATGGATGAAAATGTCTACGTCTGAAAATAAAAATGAGACTTGTAATTAAATATTGAAGAAATTGTCATTTGTTCTTTGATTATGTATTGAAATAGACATTGACAGAACTCAGAGGAGCATCTCTTTATGTTTTGTAAACTAGAAGTTTAATGTATGTTGAAAATTAAAAATATCAAAATAAAAGTTTGCATCTATGTCTAGTTTTATTTTTTTATATTCTACTTTGCTAGTTAAGTCAGTTATTCAGAGAATTACTATGTAATCATTAAGTTAGTAAAATAAAACACAGGTTTACTTAACAATTATACATCATTCTGATCTATACCGTACTTTGTTTTTGACTTTGCTTTAAACTCAACTGAGTCAGTGTAAAAATTGTAGCTTGTTTAGGGCCATGAATATTTTTAATACCAATTGTGACTTAGCCTAATTTATGATGATTATTGATTGTTTATGCTTTTCTATTTTATATCTGGTTTGATTTTGTGATCCACCCTAGTCTTTAACTAGCTCACTGAAGTAGGAAAGGAAAAGAGAACAAGTCAAAAAGAGATAAAACAAACTACGATTATTTGTTCATCTGACTTCCTGGGTGTAGTAACTTCAGTAAACCAAGATTTTAATTATAGTACATTGAAGTTATACTGACTTGACGCTAACCCTACCAAGCTATAATAAGATACCAAGCTATAATAAAATAGATTCAATCATAATTTTAAAGCAAAAGTCAGGCATTATGGTTTAGCATTCATTATGAAGCCAGGTACCACTGTCTCTGGCTTGCTTAACAAACCAAAACTGAGAGTGATATGGGATTGTAATTTAAGCATTTGTACTGCCAGCATAATAGCCTAATCTGGCTTGAGCACATTTACATCTGGTAGTATTTACAATGGACTTAAACATGAAGCGAATATACTAGGGATGGAATTAATGATTCATAAAATAAATTCCCAATGATAAGCCCTAACATATATCTTAATTAGTCAGCTCTAAATAATATGTAAGCATTAGTTGCATAAGCATTAGTCATGCAGCACTTTTCGGTTATTTGTTTTATTCTGTTTTATGTAATATATACAATGTTACGTTAATTCTATGTGGGGATCTAGATGGAAAACAACAGGTTTAGTCTCAATCTTAGGAAAACCAAAAGGCTGGGGGTTGCCTTAATCTGGAGAATTTCCATACTTAGTTCTAGATGGGATTGCATTATCCCAGACAAACCCAATGTGCAAATTAGACTCGGGGTTCCTGCTTGAAAATCACCTTTGCACCAAATGCACCAATTTATGGATCCAGAGGCCTATTTGTGGTCACTCTTGCCTTGGTCACTTCTTCTCTGGATTATTGCAGCCCATGGTGGCACAGTGGTTAGAATGTAGTATTTGCAGCTAATTCTGCCAACTGCCAGCAGTTTGATCCTGACCAGCTCAAGACTGACTTAGCCTTCCATCCTTCAGAGGTCAGTAGAATGAAGACCTAGATTGTTGGGGACAATACACTGACTCTATAAACCATTTGGAGAGGACAACGGAGGCACTGTAGAGCGGTATATAAATCTAAGTGCTATTGTTATTGCAACACACTCTATATTGGGTGCCCTAAACAGTATCCAAGTTTCAGAATGCAGCAGCCTGGGTACATATGGTTGCACCTTGTATGCCCATGTTACATCATTACTTTACAAACTGCACTGGTTGCTGGGAGCTTTCTGCAGCAATTTAAAGTGGTAATTATCATCTATAAATCATTTGATGACATTTGATGGGGTGGGCTGCTTTGGGTTCACACGGGTTTGGGCAGACCCTTAGTGAAGATTCTGTGCTGTTCGGCGAACCGCCAAATCCCACTCCTGGCTGGC
>JANHFL010001529.1:127620-137925 GCA_032468155.1 Oxyrhabdium leporinum | reverse complement strand
TCCCCACGCAGCCCATTGTGGATGCAGATAAGTTCAGGGCGCATGCAGAGGCTCAGGAAAGGTGGAAAACAGGCCACCTGGAAGTTCGGGAAGGCTGGAAATGGGCTTGTTTCTGGCCTTCAGGGAGCCTCCAGAGCCCAGGGAGGCTGTTTTTGCCCTCCCAGAGGTTCGAGGAAAGCCTCCGGCGCCCGGGGAGGGTGAAAATGCAGGAGGCCAACTAGGCCACACCCACTATGTCCATGCCCACCCAGCAACTGGGCAGCAAACCCATTGCTAAAATTTTTGAAGCCCACCCCTGGATACAAGGCTAGGTAATTTCAGAAACACCTGCCTCTAATTAACTCTGCTTGTCTGATAAGAAATTGCAAAGTTTGCTTGCAACCTCATCTGGTGGGACTCAACAAACATGCCTTCCCTGTCACTGGGTCTACCAATATACCCCTGAGATCCAAATGGCCTGACTGACTGCTTTCTGAAGGGCTTGAAGATCTGGCTTTTCCTCCAGTCAGGATTAATGTCCTAACACAGATTTGTCTAACTGAGGTTTTAGTCCTTTCATCCAGGACAGAGGTGGGGAATTCTCTGGGAATTCTGGGAGTTGGAAGTCCACAAGTCATAAAAGGTTCATAGTTCCCTTCCCCTGACCTAGGACATCTGCTTTCAGCCCAGTTGTATAAAATTACAGAAGAAAAAATTGTTTGGATTTCCTTGCCCAAATCAGGCAATGCAGATCTTAACAAAACCTGTGCCCAGTCCTGAAGCAACAATATGATCTTGCAAGTGAGAAAGTTTTAATGAGGTTTTAATGAGAATTTCCTTTTATGAATCATCAAAGTTAATTTCTGTGTGATAAAAATGAGTTTATGGGGAGAGTGAGCAAGTACCGAAAAAATATTAATAATAGGCAACAATCACATACAGAGAATTCCAAATAAAATCAATTCATTCAGCTATGCTAGTAAGCCCTATAGTGGGATAGGCAGCAAATACATTTTAAAAATAAAATAAATATTCAGCATTCACTGCATTGGGTTAATACAACTAAAGTGCAGGAATAGAGTACATAAATGCAAGTTAGAGATAGAAAGATGGGAGGATGATATAAGGCTGACTTCCTATCTCAAAAGTTCCCAAAATCAACAAAACTTGCTAGAAGCTAAAAAAAAGTTTCTTTAATCAAAATGCTACATCCCAATTTCAACAGTCTCATGTCTATGGAGATTCTGAGTCATTCAGGACATGGTTGTCCCAAAGGTGTTTTTTCAAAAGGCAACTGGACTTTGTTTTTCCTTGAAGACATTTTGCTTCTTATCCAAGAAGCTTCTTCAGTTCTCACTGAATGGTGAAGGATAGAAGAATTTATAGTTATATGACTGCAAGGAATATAAATCTTTCCATTCCCTACCATTCAGTCAGAACTGAAAAAGCTTCTTGGATGGGAAGCGAAACATCTTCAAGGAAAAACAACGCTCAGTTGCCTTTTGAAAAAGCACTTTTGAGACAAAATTCTCATATTTCCAAAATGCATCATGCTGCG
Organism: Oxyrhabdium leporinum; assembly: GCA_032468155.1. Taxonomy (NCBI): domain Eukaryota; kingdom Metazoa; phylum Chordata; class Lepidosauria; order Squamata; family Cyclocoridae; genus Oxyrhabdium; species Oxyrhabdium leporinum. The sequence goes on along the minus strand of JANHFL010001529.1, from coordinate 136,388 downwards.
GGAGATATCTGATGTTGTTTCATCCCAAGAAATAAATGATTCTAATGCTTATTTGGGACAAAACCTTCAAATGCATGAAAGGGCTTTGGCTTAAAACACATCCACTCAATGGAAGCATTCCAGATGATATTTTTCTATCTAATGCGCACTATCGTCCAAGAACCTGAAGTCCGGATCAAGAGACACCAGAAGCAAACACTCTGGTCTCTGCAGAGAGTTTCCACAGACAGATTATATTTTAGAGAGATGCATTCTTTAAACAGATTAAATATTTATTCTATTTATCAGATTGGAACAGGGTGTGCTTTGGAAAGAATATCTTTCCTCAATCATTTACCCTACTGATCAGCAGCCTGCAAAAAAAAAAAAAAAGAGTTTTCATTATTGAAAATCTATTTGCCTTGTTTAGCAAATCAGTGAAATCAAAAGACAAATATCTTATTTATCATTCTAGTTAGTGCCGTGGCTAAAAATAAGAGTAGCACAACTAATATACAGTACGTAACAAGTGCCATTTAGGGACTGTAACAGGTCCAGCAAAGAAAGACAGGGAACACAATAGTTGGTCCTATTACCTCCAATCTATCTTTGCCCTTCTCTTAACTCAGGTCCTGTAAGGAAAAGTTGTTCTACGTGTATAATCTTTCTCTGCTCTTCATGATTGTGACTTCAACGGTGTAGTGCAGAGATACCAAGGAGATTCTCTGTTGCAAAATTCCAAGAACATCAGTGACAGGGTAGGAGGAGACTAATTTTCCCATATCATAATTTTATATACTGTATAGTTAGTATACAAATGTCTTTCCAAGGAAACTTCAGCTTATGCAACTCAAGGAACAACATACAAATAGTTTCCAATGACCAATTGCTTAGTTCAAAGTTATGACGGACCTCCCAGGGGTACATATGAACTTACAATAACTGCCCGCACAGTCACACAACCGCATGTTGGGTGCTCAGCAACTGGCCAATATTTACAACTGTTTGCAGCACTCTGCAGTTACGTGACTGTGTTTTATGATGGTTTTGCTTAAAACTGGCATTTGTTTTTGGTTCCTGGCAAAACCAGCCTGTTACAAACTATTGGTCTGCTTAACAACTGCAGCATTCACTTAATGACTGCAGTGGTCATTTTACAGCCATAGCGTTCACTGAACAACCACTGCAAAATCGGTCATAAAATCAAGTAGCTCACTGATTTTACAACCATCACAATTTATGACCATGATGAGCAGACTCCATTATGATCATAAGTCGAGAACTACATGTAATTTCACATTCTCCTTTACCTGCTATAGATCTACATACTAGGTCATACAAAAAAATCTGTTAATTCTGAAGTATAGTTTTTCAAATATTAGAAGAAACAAGGGGAAATGATTAGAAGGAACAGGCAGAAACCAAGAATTTCATGTTATTGTATGCATGAGCTTAATATCTCATAAAACTAATGCATACTCTAGAGACTTCAGACAAACTTACATATATTCCAAATGGGACTTTTCTCTACTATTACATTACAAAGCAAAATATATCTAAAATATAACAGTATTGACTTATTATACTGCAGGACATGCCTACAAAAATTATTTCTAAAACCAGTCTGAGAAAGTTCTCTAAAAGACAAGTTGTAGAGAAAAGCATGCAACTCTGACAATTACTTTGGTTCTGTTCAGCTTTTAGCAAAACTAAGAAAATATTTCCTTTATCCAAAATAGCTATGCCATTCTTCTGACTATACTATATCTTGTTTAATATAAACATATTATAGTCCCTGATAATAAACAAATCAAAGTGGCTATTTTTATAAAGAAGAACATAATTTGCCAATGTTCAAATTACAAGAACAAAAGTTTTTTGACATTGGTCAGTTGTTTTGCTTCAGGCTGAGGCAGAGCAATAAAAGAATGGTTCAGCAAGTTTGAAAAAAAAGTAAAATGCATTTCACATGGAAAATCACATGGAAAGTAATAATTAAATAATTTTTAACAACCGACAGCAATCAAAAGCTGCCTTGGGCTACTTTAACTGTTCTTTACGCAATCCATTCTCAGCTACTGACACCTTTATACAGTATAAGAAGTCAGCTATGCAGTTTCTCATAGTTTAACAAGTGCATAAGAGTGAATAATAAAATTTTGTTTAAATGTTAGTAAACGCTGCATAAAGGACAAGGAAAAACTATGCATAGCCACTCACGGTAAAGCTCTATAGTCTGCAAAAGAGTTGTGTGATGTTAGTGTGACTGATACATTTCATATGACATAGCCTTCTCTTCAAAGTACACATGAGATACAAATGCTAACAATGCTTTGTGTCTGTCTCACTTCCATAAACATCAAACCGTCTTCAACAGGACAAAGCTGTTCATTTCTTTAATGACAAATAAACTGCAAGTCAACTCTACTGGATTCTTAAAAAGTTTTTTTACTCTCTAATTATTGAAATGAGGATGCATTTTATCTAAAAAATACCAATTAAATGAAATCCAACAGGAGAAAAGAAACAACAACCTTCAGTCATGCTTGCAATAACTTTCAGAAACAACTTATTTACACATTGAGTCTTTTATCAAACTGCTGGAATCATTAAGGCATTGATGAGGATTGGCATTAACTACTTCTTATTCATCTGCCATTAATTATTACATTTTGTCATAGTCAATACCCTATCAGTGGAGGACAATTTCCAGTTCTACCACATCTTGTAGGTGTTCATTTGACAACCAAAGAGGTTCTTTTTTTTTACTATTGCGGTATCCATTATGTGGATTACATTTGTTCTAAAAATAAGAATGCACCAATCTTGTCACAATTCAGGTACATGCTGAAAAATGTTAATGTTTGATAAACTTATTCACTATCCTCATCCATAGTTTTACAGATATTTAAATTTAGGGCAGTGGTCCCCAACTTTTCCGGCTTGGCGGACCAGAATGGGGGGAGAGGGGATGGCTGTTTGTGAGTGGCAAGCAGGCACTTGAGCTCACACAAATGGAGCTTCACATGTGAGTGCTCACCACTCAAGCAAGTGGGCCTGGGGGTTAGGGATTTCTGAATTAGGACACCATAACAACTAAACACAGTTGGGTATCTTGACAATAGCACAGTCAAAGACAAGATCCTGAGTTAGATTGTTTGATTCAACTATGATTCCAATCTATAGAATACAGTATATAGTATTTCCATATAATAGCATTTAATTTGTTGGTCTCTTTACCTTGTGTTAACTCACTGATATTCTATTCTGTATTTCACCCCATTTAAGATATTGAGAATTATGGCAATGGCTGTACTATAACCTGAGTAAGAGAGGACTTTAGTTGATTTGTGTGCTATGGTGATGTAGTAGTAGTAAAAGATTAGGTACTTTTTGATAAAGTAGCATGAGTATTTTGTTGGAAGATGCTGTATAGACAATGTTTCCCTTTTCTGGTGTTCTGGGCTGCTGCAGTATGTTTATAGTCATTTGTATAATATTCTTGCATGCCTCCTTTTCGGGGAGGTTGGGTTTTTAGTTTGGTAACAGAGCATTTGGTTAGTGTGGGTTGTTTTTCCAATAGAATTGCATTTCTAATTTGCTGCTCTTTCCTCTGCTGATAAGTATATCAAGGTAGGGTAGTATTATTGCTTTCCTCTTCCCTTGTGAATGTTATTCCTTTGAAAATGTTAATTGTTTCATGTGTCTTTTAGATTGTTTTATGTGTCTTGCCTTAACAAAACAAAAAATAAAAAAGTGTTTCTTTTTTATTATGACAAGATGTCATCCATACTTTCATGCTAGATTGATTGTGGTGATCGCTAGGTGCTTCTCTGATTTGTTGGTATATTTGTCCATCAAACTCGTAGTAGGTAATGAAGCAAAGGTTGAAAATGTCCATGATTCTGGGTATTTCAGTTAACTACCGTAGGTTGTGTTGTGTAGTACCACAGCTACAGATTCTTTCACGAGTTCTGGATCAATGGACATAAAAAGTGTTGTTATATCAAATGAAACCATAATGTTAACTTTTTCTATTTTTAGGTCTTTGATTTTCTGGAGGCACCTTAATGGGAAGTTGATAGAATTTGCTCCCCTATATCAAATGGCCAAGCTTTTTCTGTAAGTTCTTTGGCTATGTTGTATATTGGGATCCCTGGTAACAATACAATTATGGTAGATGAAGAGATATGTTGGGCTTGTGTATTTGTGGACTAGGACAATGTGTACAGAAATTACTGATATGGCTTGTTACTGCTCTTTAATTTTTTAGTTATGGTGCAGCAAAAAGAATTTGAGGAAATGCCTTTTCCCAATGACATCTACCCATCCCATCAGGTCCAACAAAAGAGGTTTGTTGCAAGTTCTGTCCAATACAGGATGTCATCCGGTAGGACCCAGAAGTAGGGTGCTTTCTGCAGCTGCACCTGAATATCAATGCCCCACCTTGTACCCACTGAGATCAGACTGGTTGAGACTTTAATGGCCTTCTACAAGGGCCTGGAGAGCTGGCTTTGACATCTGGCCTGGGGTTCAGATAGTGGTGTGGCAGTATCGTTCTTGAATTGCTGGGCTCCCCAAGTGACTATACGGTATGGATTTGAATTGATTTTTAAACATTTGTATTGCTTATATCACTTTTATTTTTTATATTTTTGGTACTATTTGTGTTTTAATTGTAAGTTGCTCAGAGTCACAAATGTAAAATGCGTAAGAAAAAAAGAGAAAGATAAAGAAAAATAAAAATAAGAATATAATAAATAAAGACAAGCATATCTTTCCAGTCAGGTGACTTAACAATATCTGCTAATATGCTTACACACACACACACACACAATCATGTCACGCAATAACAAGCAGAAATCCATTCTGTTCACTTTTTGGAATAATACTTTCCTAATTTTCAAATTGTTCAAAAATTGAATTATATTTTCTCTTATTTCGCTGGATTCCCCTCTGCACTTGTTAATTACATCAAAAAAATTCTGTTATGGTTTATCCTCTTCTTTTAATATCATTGTACCAGTAAACTCAAGTAAATACCCAAACCAAGAGATTTCATTATTATTTGGTATTTTCTACCTTTGCATATGAAAAGCACAAAAAAAATATGTCTGTTTTAGGATCAAAGGTGACTGTACTGAAATAGCTATTGTCTCCTCTAATTCAAGCATTAATCTCTGTACATGTTAGAGTAAGTCACAAGGTTTACTTAAGCCAAATAAGCTCCTATTCTCATATTTCAGAAATAAATAAGAAGCGATCAAGTGTTGTATTTAAAATTAAGCATATAGATACTTCATTTGAAGGCTCAAACTGGAACTCTGGAAACAGGCTGTTCTGCTCTCAATTTTCATGCAAATGTTTACATCTAAAGTAAGATTGAGAAAAGTAGGGCTCTTACACATAGTGATCAAAACATGTGTAACTTTTTTTTCAGCAGAATGGTAAGAAATGTTAAACCCAGATACAGTTGTAGGGAGGGAACGAAATATGCCAGAATTCATAAAAATCCATGCGGTGTATTCAAGTTATACTATTGAAATTTCATCTTTAGGACAGGCCATTTTTTTTATTTTTGTGAGATAAAATTCAACAATACTTAGAGCAATAATATTCTCATCAGTGATGCACAATCTTGCTGAATTTTAAACAAATGCATTAGAAGCAGGTTTTGCAAAGAGAATATATCTTCAGAATTCCACAGAAGAAATTAGTTCCTGCCAAGCCAACTCAGATTAATACTGATCCTGACACGATCAACAATCGGTCAATAAACACACATTCTTAACATACAATTTTGCTGTCAGATACATAAATGTCACCAAAGACAAGCCAATTATAACCTGACTACAAGTCTTTTCCATTTTAGTCATACCTGTAAGTCACTGGATCCAAAATACCCACTTCTTCTCACTACCGCTATGGCATTTTACATGACCTATGAAAGTACCCACATTCATACCATCACCTGTATACCATGTCAGAGTTCCAAATCAGAACTTTATGGACATCAAATTATAGAATAATTAAAACATTTTCTAAATTATCCTGCTACACCAAGGAACTCAGGCTTCAGCCTAATCTAGTGCGTAGGAGGCAGTTCACAATTTTTTTAAAAAAAGAATTATATGACAAACATGTTGTTTGGATTAGAAGGAACCTTACAAGAAGCAGAGGGAACCTCTATTTAGGTAAAGGTGATACCTCTATCAAATGAGCAATTCCTGTTACATCCATTAAATTCCACATAAAGTTTCTGAATTTATACCAGGGCAAAGATAAGAATCTTGACTTTTAAGTAGTCTTTACATGGGTATTTGAACATCTGACTATTCAAATGTTAGTATTATAATATCACTCTATGAGGAATAGATTGGAGTGTATTATTTGCAGTTTATCAACCAGCAGAGGGAGTACAATATACTAAATTGCACTTATCATTTTTTAAAAATTAAAACACATTTCAAACAGTGTTGTTGAAATAATTTGCTAATGTATTACAAAATACTAGAAATGCATGGACAGAACTGTAAGGAAAGGAGCTTATTCTGGAAAAAGGTCTAAGCCTCAACTTCTAGACAGTTTTTTTTTTATTTTTAATGGTAATTATATTATTAATAATCATTAAATAGTAACATTGTCAATAATTCTTAAGATTTATACCGGACCTTTCCTCCAGGACTCTACTTATGCCTTTTTTCCAAGTGTATAAATTGCAAACTAAAAAGTAAATTAACAATTTCAGCATTTTGATAGACCTGTTAAATTAATTATGTATAAAATAGTAACAATTCTAATCAGCTGCCATCAACAAATTTGAAATAGCTAGTTAAGATAGTAAAAAAAAATATTTAAAAACTCTGTATACATGGAAATAGAATCTGATATCTTACTGCTAATAAAATAGGAGCCACACACAGCCAACACATGAGGAAAAATGGCATCCAGTTGTGTTCGTGTACAATTGATATATTTGTTCTTTAGGTTTTTCTAAATTATTGACTGGATGCATGCATAACTTTCATAAAAGAACCAGGAGCAATGTTTTACTTGCTGAATGTTTCCAACCCCTTTTCTTCCTGAGACATTTGAGTACATCCTATAAGGTAGTGAGAGGGCTTTGTACTGCAAGAAATGTATAAATACCAAACACGTATACCTTGCTTCACTGAATTGGATTTAAATCCACATATTTTCTTGTTTGTCCTTGGTAGAGAACATAATCTGTCATCATTGCTACTAAATAGCTTTTAATCTTGCTAAGACACCTTGACGTCGGTGACTATGAAATAAAACAGTTTGCAAAGAAAGACAGTAACACGACAACACCCTGAGATATTAAAATTACATGAAACAAGTGTCAGGATGAATTTTTGCTGTTACCCTAGAATTAAAAATAATGACTAAAACAAGTGAATCTCTTTTTCTGTATTACTAAAATCAATGTTACTTAAACAACATATTGAAATCACATGGTAAAAGATAACTCACCTTCCTTTAGCCCCCCCCCAAAAAAATTTTTGAAAATAAATATACAGTATTTTAAAGCGTTCTTTGAATTATAGATCCAACACCTTTCTAGTTAATCACAACTTGATAATAATCTAGTTGTGAAATTTTAAAAAATTAATACTCCGTCAGCAATTTGTAAATTATGTAAAATCAGATCTTTTGATACAAGCACCTAAGAGTTAGATAGTAAAAGATACCTTAGGACAAAGAGGTAGCAAAATATTCACATTACTTATGTTGTTGGAAAAAAACAACTATTTAATTGTGGATGGTAATACAAGTAGAACTATGTGGTAGTTATACAATAAAGTGCAATAAGTTATGTTTTAAACATATTTGCATCTCTCTGCAAATCATCCATTTTCCTGATGCTATTTTCTGAAAAGCAATATCTTACTAAATAATTTGCAATGCAGTTCTTATTTATGTCTGAATAAATGTCTCCTGTTATTGCACGCCCCAGGTCCAAAAACTATCATCAGAGAATGAGATTTCAGATTGATTACTGAACAAACAGCTAGCTACTTGAAAACCTGAGCGCAGGATCTGTATCCTCTAAAAGCAAAGTTCAAGATCCAAATATTTACACATCCACAAGTTTAAACACAATCAGAAAAGAAGCTATAACATTTCACAGTTCCTGGATATTCAAATGTCAGAAACTTCAGAACAAAAATATAATACTAGATGTGGACATAAAATTTCACTCAGGACTACATTATTTGTGAACATAGATTGCTCTTTCTTTCCTGAAGGCTGTCAGTAAATTTCCCTAGATTTCGGTAAGGAAACTATATCAGTCTCTTATTTTGCTCTGCATCCTAGAATCTTTTAACCATACTGGATCTCTCTAATTTAAACTTCTGTTTCAATCTACTTTGACTTCTAATCCTGCTTTCCAGTTTTATGGTTGGTCACACAGTCAGCTAGATGTTTAGACTGGATCTGGCATTTTTATCTATCTATTAAGTCCTTCCCAAGGATCTGGAATAAAATTATTACAGTTGACACACCATCAGACAAACACTTAAGACTAGATTAAGCACTTTTATCCATCTTTTGTGCCTCCCCAAGAATCTGGGATAGGCAGATATGTTTTATGATGCTAATTATGATTTATCACACAATCAGCCAGATGTTGTATTATTATTATCTCTTTTATTCATTAAACATGAAACTCAGTCAACTGAACATTTAAAAATATTATTATTATTATTATTATTATTATTATTATTATTATTATTATTATTATTATTATTATTATTATTATTATT
>JANHFL010001529.1:116518-127520 GCA_032468155.1 Oxyrhabdium leporinum | reverse complement strand
ATTATTATTATTATTATTATTATTATTATTATTATTATTATTATTATTATTATTATTATTATTATTATTATTTACATGTTGCTTAACTACCAGTGATTCTGGGATAATTTGGCTTGACTCGACTCAACCTAGCTTAATACTGATCAGGAGTCTTTGGGGGTCTTCATAGTCAGCATTCTTTAAGTAAGGCATATGCCTCCGCCTCTGCTTACTGGGGAAGAAAATATGTCTCCTTTGGAAAATATAAAGAAATTCACTTTATCAGTTCAATAATCAGCCCCCATCAAAATTTTTCCTTGGCATCCCTTCCAAGTAAAGGATCTCCAATGGCATTTCTGACTTACGAAGCCTGTCATAATCAAATCCCACAATTTTTCATTATTTACTATCCAGGGAAAACATGTAAGAGGATGGAGAACATATTGCAATACTTATTTTAAAAAGTTGATCTTCATAGGAGAGTTCTCAGAAGGAAGTATTTACTGTAAACTCTTTACGAAAGTCATTTAATCAAGTATACAAAACAACAGCTTGAGAATTCTGCAACATTTTAGAACAAAGTGCTTTGGACTGATGAAACAAAAAATCAAACTGTCTGCTACCTTTCGAGATGTATTTGGTGAAAAAGAATGAAATATTTGATGAAAATAACAATTGGTCAACCATTTATGGCTGCATTATCTTTTGGGGTTGTGTGCCAGTGATATAGGAAATATTGGGTATAGGAAAGAATGTATTCTACTAAATATCAACATGTTATAGAAACTACTATCCCAACAGTCAGGGAAATAAATTGAAGTTGGGAAAAAAAAATGGGGGGGGGGACATTTCAGCAAGACCACAATTCAAAATATTCCTACAAATCAAACAAGAATTACAAGAAAGTATAAAGATTTTAGAAATGCCTTTACAGTTTTTGATAGTGGTTTGCTCTCCAAGCTTGTTTCAATTTAGTTTCTGAACATTTCGTTACCAGACTAGGTAACATCATCAGCAGGATTTTCTTGTCCTATTCTCTCCTTAGCTTATAAACGTCTTGTGGGCCAGTTTGGTCAGTTGATCATTGTGATTGGTTGTTCTTTTGGAGCTATATTTAAATTCTGAGCAGCTCATTGATTCTTTTATTGATTGGTTTTTTGAATGGTCTGGTTTCTTACGTATTCATATGCTGGATCTAGATCAATATGCTTGTTAATTGCTCCTTTGGTAGAATACAAATTTGTGTAGAGAAATGCCTTTACAGTCCTCAGGCTTATTACTGAAAATCTGTCAGGTTGTTTGAAACATCGATGCATAAAAGAAGACCTAAAATATTTTTGAGCTAGAAGATTTCTGCAAGGAAGAGTGAGAAAAAAATCCCAAAGAATAAAAAAGAAATCTCGGCTGGTTAGGGGAAACATTTGAAAGCTATTGTTTCTGTCGAAAGGGAGTGTTACATGATACTGTACTTGTTAGAAGGATGTCCAAACTTTTGTACCTAATATTTACTTGTTGTTTTCATTTTCATTCGTAAACAACTGCAAATAAATAAGAAGCTTGCATTCAAATATACAGGAAGATGTTATGTTGAACTTTATACCATGTTAGTTTCTGCTTACACAACAATTCTTCAAATGCACAATTTTACCAGAGATGTGTACGCTCCCCATTATATTTTACCATAGCTTTATGATAACTGTATATGTTATTTCTTCTGAACTTCTTCCTTATGCAAAATATTTTCTATATATTTCATATGCACATATGAGAATTTAGAAAAAAAATCCTTCACTTCATGAAGTCAATTTCTTCCAAAATTGGTTAATGGACACTTGTATAACCAGAATACACACTGAGTTAAAAAGAAACATTTAAAAAATGAGTCAGTTTGCAAGTGATTTGGTAGTATTCTATAAAATGAAGGAGATCTACAGAAATGGCAAATCACTATAACATTAGTAACATGCTGTGCAATTACTCCATAGGACAAAGATAGTCCAATACTTATTTATTCAAGATTCATAAAGTGCCAATAACTTTTTAATTCTGTTCTAACAAGCTCACCAATTAACCCAGAAGGCACAAACTGAATGGTTGGAAAAATATTTAAATAATTAGAATCATATGGATGATTTTTTCTATGTAGTGTGTGCACACTTTTGTCACAAGCCCTAATTATTCAGTCTGTTTCTGAGTTAAGGGGTCCCTTTTCTATTTCCTTGGCAATGCTGAATGGTTATATTTTGAGTCATTTCATTACTAGCAAGCTAGTAAACAATAAACTTGTTTCTTTTTCATTAACAAGTGAAGACTACAGGCTTAAAATCTTGGTACAGCATACTTGGGGTTTGTTTTGTTTCTTTGAATAGTTTTAGTCAAAACATCAAGTGTCATCTATTCGATGCCATTCAGTATGTGCATTTCACCTGGGAACAAATGCAAAAAGAGCTGGCCAAAACAGATAAATACAATTTCCAGTTTCAGAAAGAAACAGCTTTCTTTCTTTTTAATCCCTCCCTGGCACGATAAGAAGTTTTCTCTGCTTTTTTGTCTGCTCCTTAGCAAATATTTGTAGCTCAGGATTGAAATGAGGAATCCTTGGTGCTCAGAGAACACAAATGAGACCCCTCATTTCCTACTCTATATGTTTCCTCAATAAAAGTTCTGAATTCTGGTGTGTTACATCCCAGGAAACAATTGTGGAGAGTAGCACAGCGTTTCTTGTCATGGAGATATGCTCTGCAGCAAGCAAAGGCTTTCTATGTTTAATGCATCCAGAAGTCAATTCTTACCCAGCCTTACATGGAAAGTCTGCTCCGAAAGAAACTCCTTTCCAAAAGGAACTTCAGCGTAGTACTCGCAGTTTTAACTCCAATCGTCCTGCGGCTGAAGCCTTCTTTCTCCCCCTGTCTTCCAGATGAGCAAGTGTTCCTCGCCGGTCTCCCGTTCCATCCGTAGATAGGTGGGACACCTCCCCCCCCCACACACACACACATACACGAGCGTATTCATTTTTCAAGCGGTGGGTTTGCCCCTGGACTTCCCAACCCAACCAGCGCCGCTGCCGTTGCCCTCTTCGCTCGGGGTCAAGGGAAGAAAAGCAAAACCCTTCTGCACCCAGACACCTCTCTTCGCCCTCCCCCCCTCCAAACCCCGTCAGCCCCAGCACCTACTTGCGCTCAAGAAACACTCGGTAAAGCGTCTAAAGCAGCTGGCCGACGAAGATCCATCTTCCATGGCTAGCCTTAGCAAAGGGGAGCAGAGACGGAAGGGAAAGGGGAAGATGCCTTTGTTGCTGCTGCCGCCGCCTGAACACCCTGCCCCTGCCTGTCGGGAGGTCGCCACCGGCGGCCACTCTTCCTCCCGCTTGATTGTAGGTCCACGGAGAACCAGAAGGGCAGGAGGAACCGATCCCCACTGCCAGCGACGCCGACCGGTGGCGCCTTTAGAGCTGGAAGGCAGCAGGATGGAGGAAGGGGCGTTAAGTCGCTTGTCGCCGCTGCCGCCGCCGCCGGAGTAGGGCAATCCAGGGAACTGCTATCGCTCCACCATCTCTCGCAGCCGACTCGCTTTGCTGGCTGGCTTTTCTCCCCTCTTTCCAGTCCGCGGGGACTCGAGGGGTTTGATAGAAGATGAGAAGGGGAAGAAGAGGCGGCGGCACGAAGTCAAAGGAAGATGGAGAAGGGGAGGGGGGGAGGGAAAGGAGGAGATTGGAGGAGCCGCTTTGTTGCGTTGGAGACGATGCTGCAGGAAACTGTCCCTTTTCGCGTAGCCGCCGCCGCCGCCGCCGCTGCTTCGAGAACGCGGCTGTCAGCAGCCCAGGCGCTTCCAGTAGGAGCGCCGCTGCTGCCGCCGCCACTCCGCCTCCAGCCAGGGGAGTTAAACTGGATGGAGCTAAAGCCGGGCTTTTCCCCTCCCGCTGCAATCGGGTGGGGAGGGGAGCGAGGGGCGGGCTAAGAGCTCCTCCTTGGGGTTGGCCATTGAGCCTCTCTCCCGCCCTTTCCGCGGAAGTTTGAGGTAGGACGTTTGCGAGAGTCACAGGAGGGCGCAGGGGAGGCAACGAAACAGAAGCCGGATGGTCATTCGGACGCTGACGACGCCAAACCTCCTCCCCGCCCCTTCGCCCGGTTCCAAGCATGTGAAGTGCGGGCAGTTTCTCCGGTCTTATGAGAATCTCTTCAGCCCGTTCTCTAATTTCTGTACTTCCCCTTTGCACGGGAGTAAGACGGCAGCGCTTTTTCCCTCAGTTTAAAAAAATACAACAAACAACCCGCGCGCGCTCGCCGTCAGCAATATATATTTTTTTTCCATCTGTAAAACGGAATTCAAGAAAGTGGCCGGAGAGAGGGGGGCAGAAACCACCGCAGCGGTTTTGAAGCCGCGCCCGCAGAAAACACTCAATGGAGGAGCTTCGCGCCTCAAAGCCGCCACCCACCCACCCCTTTCTCGCTTCGCTTCGCCTCGCCTTCGCGCTACCCCTCCCCTAACGCTAAACTACAGCAACCTGTGGGCTTGCCAGCTTTTGAAAAGCGCGGTGGGATGGGAAATTAAGTAAAATTAAATTAAAAAAGGACACTCGTGCGGGGGAAGATAAAAGGCCCACCCTTGACGCAGCTGGCAGACATCTCAGATTCTGCCCAAAAGGTTTTCCCGACTTTTTTTTTTTTGGCCCGCTTGACTGCAGTGCGTAATTTCTGGCCTCGGGTCTACCGTGAGGGAAATCTGCGCGCCCTAAATTCAGTCGGAAAGTTTTGGGGCATCAATAAAAGCAGGAGAAAGGCAATCGCCACGCCTCCTCTACCAATCTTTTGCCCGGCGAGTTCTGTAGTGCTGTGCACACACTTTCTAGGAGAGTTTAAGTCCCTTTTTTTTTCCCCAGTGAGAAATCTGAAAAAACTCGCTCATTTTCCCATTCCAAGCCAAACACCTGCAAACTACAGCTGCAGGTAACCGAAGAAACTCCGCCATTGTTGTTTATCCTCCACATTCTCAGCTATTGCCTTCCACTAAGGGTTTGGTTCAAATAAGGGTACAGAGACAGGTCCTCCCCTTAAGGGTCTTTTGGTCCGAAAGCCACAGCATTCCTCACTTCCATAACAGGAAAACAAACGAATAAAACCAAAAAAAGCACTGTCTGCATCTGAAGCCCGCATCCGTCGCTCCCTCCCTCCCTCCTCATTCTTCCACCCTTCCCTTCTCGCCGATCTTAAGGCGCTCGGGGCAAGTTTGGCGCGCCCAGGAATTGCTGCGAAGCCAACTAGTCCTTCCTCCCACCGGAGCAGCTTACCGGCTGCCTCTCAGAGGGCGCCTTCCCGGGGCAGGAGAAAAAAGAAAGTTCCACCGAGCAGTCCTGCCTACGGACTTTTCAGCACCCCACACAAGAAGGAAAGGGAGCGGGCAGGGCGCTTTCCTTCGCGGGCGTGGCGCTAAGGCAAGGCCGGCCTTGGCAGGGGAGAAAAGGTAGACGCGCGCGAGCCAAACCTGACCAGCCCCTGCCAACTGAGTCCAGGTTCTTCTCTGAGGCAGCCGCCGGCTTTGGAGCCCGCAAACCTTTAGTCCCCTTTTTCGGGGCGGGGGGGTGTTGAGTTGCGTTATTTCCGAATGGACTCGAATCGGGGAACCAGCCAAGGGGCCAACTCCGGCAACGCGACGCGTTTCCGCGAAAAAGAAGACGGCCAGCTCGGAATCGCTGGAAGGCGAAAGGTGCGTGGACCAGGACTTGGGTCCCAATGAAAGCGAACCAGAGTTGCGCCCGGCACGTTTTCCTTGGAAATTGTTACCCGAGAAAAACTTCTCTTCTCTCTTCTCTCTTTTCTTTTCTTTCATTTCCTTTTCCTTCGCCAACTTATATGTACATCCCGTATACGAGGAAAGGGGGCTTGGTTTTCACTTTCTTCAGCTTCCCGAATCTCTAATAAGTTGCAGCTGTTTGAATGTTTAACACAGGAAAGTTAGTATGTTTTATCCATTATTAGAAACTGTGTCGGATCTGTTTTATCTGTTGTGGTAAGAGTTGAAGGACTGGTTTCAAACACCTTCTCTTTTCTGCCGCGCAGGGGGAAAAATGTGTTTCTTTAGGCTACCCGACCTGCTTAACAGAGATTGAAGAAACATCCTCCCAAATGATTCAAGTAAGCAGTAACCAAATGAGTCAAATATGCAAACTGCCATAAGGTAAAATGAAACACAAAGACAGACACACACACAGATTTTTCATTGTTTACTTTTTTTTACTCTAGTTATTATAGACCATTTTGAACACCAATCCTGTGAAGGCTTTGGAGGAAAAAAAATCTTCAGTTCCATAAACTGTTGAATTTTATAATAAAATCCCAATCCCTTTTTATAGTTGGTATTTATTCAATACTAGTTACAAGGCATTAATACTACAATGAAATCTTCATAAATGTTGGCAATTAATAACAAGTCTGTCTACTTGTATAGTATTTGAAATACAATGATGTAAACTGTACCAATTCTAAATATGTTTGCTTATTCTCAAAGAAATAGGTATAGGGCTGTATTGTGTATATTTACTGACTGCCTCTTAACAATTATTATAACAAATATTTGTTCTTATTTTTGTGAAAAAAATATGTTTCTGTTACATGGTTTCGTCAGTTTTGAATTGTTTGGTCCAGTTTTGCTTTATTATGAACAATGTTACCTTGCATTTCCCAAACTCTGCTTTCAGTGAAACAGTTCAAATGTATCTTATAAAATTAAACATTCACTGAATATATCTTGTAAAAGCTATTTTTCCTTAGATTTCAATCAACTTTTTTACAGATTTCCATAATGCTAACTTTTGAGCATAACTCCGGACTACTCTATGGAAATTTTTACTGTTATCCAAAAATTACATGCTGTTTTACACATTGATCATTGCTGGTTCAAATATAGACATTATGGCTAACAGGATAAGTGAGAAGAGCTCTCCAAAACAAGAACTGTAATATGATTCATGACTGCAGATGTTTTACTCTGCTTACTTTTCCTAGCTAAATCACTTCCACCCTATGACTTTTACTATCTTACACCCAATGATTACTGTGATAATATAAAGCCTGTCTTTATATTATAGCAGTGACAGCTGTATAGCATTATAAATCCATGGAATAGAAATTATCTAGGGCCATGGGAAAACTGGTATATCCCATATTTAGCATAGCAACATCCCCTTAAAAACTTAAAAGCCAAAGGCACTGCATTTTTCTGGACTATAAGAAAGCTCAGGTATACATATACGTGTATACATATATACATCCCTATACATACACATATACAAAATTTATTATTTTATTAGATGATTAAATTTATTATACGTATATCATAATCTTTCTGCTAATTGCTCAAAAAAGTTTCAACTGATATACATTCATATAATAATCAGACCTGTTGAAATCAGCAGGACCTTCCAAGCAGGATTGAACTTGTTCTAGGAAATCAATTTTCATTGTTAGAAAATATACTAATGGAATAAATTTCAGGCACCTTCTGCATAATGATTTCTTTCTGTTTACATATACTGATCATTTAGAAAAATAAACAAATAAGTATAAGCATATGTTTGTTATAGGTCACAAGTATTTATTTTACTTTTATTGGCTTATTTTATTTGTAAAATCACCCATCTCAAAATAGTCTCTGGTAAGCCCTCATGTTAATTTTGATTTTAAAGTCTGCTCTGTTTATGAGGGAAATATGAAAGTGGTTGAATCTGCAATATGACTTATGCTTCCACAGGACGCTCTGGAAGTTTCTCAAGTCTTCTGGAGCATGGCTGGAGGGAAAATAGGGACATCTGCAGAAGACAGTAGAAGTTTCCAACGGTTTCCATTTTATCATGAGATTCCATTCAAGAGGCAGGAAGACTAACCTAATGACAACCCATATAACCTATACAAAACTGGACTCATAAACAACAACTGTTGAAAGATTTAATAATCAAGGGAATTAGTAAATCATCACTTAAGAAGAAAGGAAACAGATGAAAATGGAATGTTGTTACTGTAATGCATTGGAAGTAAGTAAATACAAGGTGGTGGGGTTTTTTTCAAAATAAAAAAACAACAACCATAATGTTTGGATTATGGCTTCAATTATAAAGCTATAATCTAAAACTGCAGCATACACCTGATTTTCCATTCATTGCAACTATAGAACCTACAGCATCTACAAATGTTGCCATGACACTCTCACAGTCTCTTAATGATGGGGGGTGGGGAATAAGCTAAAGACTATGTAGAAGCTCTTGACAATTTGATATTTATCCTTCGCTCCTTCCTTCCCTCTGTCCATCCATCCATCCAATGTTACACATTTCAGTGGTTTGAATCTGAATTTCCAACACTAGAAAGCATGCTCAAATTGCTTCCATTCTCACTAAAGCATTCCCATAATGTCAATATACTCATTCCCTCAGGAGAGGTGTATGACTTGAGGTGCAGCAGAGAGGAAAGGCAGAAATAACCTGTTACCAAATAGTTCCTCTTGCCAACAATCTGGACCCAAACCAATTGTAATGGAATTGTTGGTATACTATGTCATATTTATGCAAAGGTGATCCCACTGACACAAAACGGGAAAATTAGAGTAAAAGAACAAAGTATTCTTATCTTTATTATTATATTTTCCCATTCTGAATAAAACTATCTGAGGAAAAAAATATGACTTATTCATTTGAAAGCCTATTGCCTGTGCTTGCTCATATTGACACATCTTTATTTCTTCTAATCCGAGAACTCTTAAATATGCCTTGCAAGTCTGTTAAATTTAAATAGGTAAACTGGACTTCATGAATCTTACCCCTTCAGTACATCTGTGTTCATTTTTAACTACTTACCTTTAATAATGATACTTTTTGATAGCTTAGATTTACTTGGAGTCATTTTAATTCACCATTAGAATAATTTTGAAAACTGTTAGGGCTTAATAGCATTTAATCGGTAGTGGGAAAAACAACTTCAGTCATTGCACTATATTAAAAAATCATGAATATTAAACACCTAGCAAATGTTTATTACAGTTGTTTGCAATTGCTTTGCTGCTGGAAATGCAACTTATGAGATGGAGCATTATTTTGTCCTATTGCCAAATTTTGGGCTGAAATCAATACAAATGTTAATATGGCTTCCGATCGAGTGTTACATAGTAAAATGCACACTTTTCTTGATTATATCTCTAGTATTTATCATCTATCAAAACATCAATAACTGTGGATTTTGGGATATAAGGAGGGGCTGACAAAAGAAACGAGTGATTTGCAGCAATGGTTTATTGAAATGTATTGGGGGAAAATATCCTACGTTGACTGAGGCAAAGAGACAAATATTGGAGGTTTTTAAGAAGAGACTGGACAATACTATTTGTCTGAAATAGTATAGGATTTTCTGCTTGAGCAGAGGGTTGGACTAGAAGAACTCCAAGGTCCCTTCCAACACTGTTATTCTGAATGTTTTCAAATAATATCGTCAAGGTGTGTGGGGATGAGGCTGAGGGATTGTTCTGCTTATGTTTTAACCTTTTGTTATTACAGCATGATGATGGTTTATTTGTTTATATTTATTTACTGGGGTGTATGTGTAACACACTGAACCAGCAGGATCCTGAGCAGCTTATATGCCATTCTTACAGTAAAAAGGATTTTTCCCCTCTAGTGACTGTGACTTTATATCATTATCCAGCCATCAATAAAGCAACACAAATCACGTTTTCATCGTAGTTGTGTTGCCACAAGGGTTGGATGTTTCTAGGAGATGCAGTAATTTCCTAGTGGGGAATAATTGATATTTATCCTAAACTGCCACCTTCCACTAGGACTTTATTTCTTTTCTGAGGAAAGACAGGTGCAAAATACAAAGTAAGATATTCTGCTTCTCTCCATTAACAATTTACTGTTGTTTCTCACAAGAGACCTTTGCTATCTTCTCTTTTATTTTTAATCTACATGGGGAAAGAGGGTTCTATTTGTTTGTTTGTTTGTAGCATTTTTCACAACTGTTTAATCATTCTTCACTTTAACCTGATGTGGTCCAATACAGTTTCTGGCAATTGTCTTATCTCTAGTATGTGTCATTTTGAAAGTTTGGTCACCTAACACAGAAAGACCTCATTCACACCTTCTGCTTGACTAGGTGATCTTTAATCAATTCCCATTATGATACCACTTTCTAATAATATTCTCTGATCTGTGAATTTCTAAGTAAATATGTTTCTAAGGCTATGTTGTAGTTCTTTGTCATGTCAATATCTCAATGATGCCTATGGTGTCATATTTGTCCTTTGGTGATATGATTTTCAGTTCCCTCTTTCTGTTTTCCACACCCTAGTGTAAAATCTCTAACACTCTGAATTTCTGACTATGGAGCCTACTGACTTTGCTGTTATAGTTTCCTGCCAATCTGTCCCTTCTACTCAGAAGCCTTTTACTTTGTTTCTTGAACTGTTGGCCCCAGTCCTGGGTGATAAATCTGGCTCTGCCACTCTCTGCTTTTTGCTGTAGTTTATCAAGCTCCTGATGAGATTGGTGAAGTTTCTGCAAAAAAACTTCCTTCCATTCTTCATGAAATGTAGCCTTTTCCTCAATGTCTATGGAGAATCTCAGTCATCCAGGTCATGGCTGTCCCAAAGGTGCAACTGGACTTTCTGGTTTTTCTTTGAAGACATTTCGATTTTCATCCAAGAAGCTTATTTAGCTCTGGCTGGATGGTGGGGAATGGAAGGATTTTCCTCAATGTTTATCCTATAAAAGTTCATGCCTTTATTGTGTCTTTAAAGTCCAATAAAGGAAGGTTCTTTTTAACTCTTGAAATATTGTAGTCTCCCAAATTTAAGAATGTTATCTGCTATTAGATCTAATTTTACTTTTTCCACTGGGGTTTTAATTGATAATCATTTTTAGACAGGGGTGGGCTTCAGCCAGTTCAAGCTACTTCAGGTTACCTGGATGTTATTTTTACATCCAGTTCAGTGAACCAATAGTTCCGATGACTGGCTGGCCCCACCCCACCCCACCCCTCTG
>JANHFL010001529.1:105437-116418 GCA_032468155.1 Oxyrhabdium leporinum | reverse complement strand
CCCCACCCCTCTGCGCCCCTCCCAGGAGTCCCCACGCAGCCCATTTTGGATCACAGGTAAGTGCAGGGGCTGCGTTGAGTTTGGGGAGGTGGAAAATGGGCCTCCCAGAGGCTCGTGGAGGGTGAAAACAGGCCTATTTATGGCCTCCAAAGAACCTCCAGAGCCCAGGGAGGTGGAAAATGGGCCTCCCAGAGGCATGTGGAGGGCAAAAACAGGCCTATTTCTGGCTTCCAGAGAGCCTCCAGAGGTGGAGGCCAGGGAGGTGGAAAATGGGCCTTCCACAGCCCATTTTCACTCCCAGGATGGTGCAGGAGGCTGACTAGTCCGTGCCCACCATGGCCACACCCACCCAGAAACCGAGCAGAGAACCGGTTGTTAAATTATTTGAACCCCACCACTGCTTTTATGTTATGTTATGTTATCTTATTTTACCCTTATTTTGTGAATTGGTGAGAACCTTTCAACCATTTGGCAATATAATAGTGTGGCTGATCAAATAACAAATATAACTTGCTACTTATAAAGGAATTCAAAAATCAGAGGGGAACATAAAATGTTTGAGTCTCCTTGGCTGTTCGCAATGATGAATTATTTGGAACAGTTTTACAAAAGGAATTTAGGTTTATTAGATAGATAGATGGATGGACGGACAGACAGACGGACGGACGGACAGACAGACAGACAGACAGACAGACACAGACACAGACGCAGACAGACAGATTTTTAAACACAAGAATAAGACTGATACAACTTAAAATAAAGCTAAAAAGAAAAGTGAAAGAAAAAACTAAGTGCAAAAAAAGTATAGCAGAAAAAAATTTATAAAGAAGCAGCTTTCAATCTTGTTACAGTAACTATAAGTACAATTATATTTTAATCCCTCTCTTCATTCTATACTGTATCCTATGTAATCATCAAAACATAAATCATAAGTTCATTGTATTCTCTTTTGTGCAAAAAGCCCATAAGAGGTTTCCAGTCAGTAATAAATGTAGAGATTGTCTTTTCTTTAATCCGAAAAGACAGTTTGGCCATTTCCATGAGTTTTGTCATCTTCACCAACCATTCCTCTATTGTAGGTATTGCCAAGTCTTCCATCTTTGTGCGTACAATAACAAGTGTTTGTTTCTCATATTAGACACAAGATGGGATTTTTCTAATTAACTGCCTTTCAGGTAAACTGTAGAGAACTGTAGTGTGCCTATCTATATAATATAAAATAGTATATATTATAAATATATATATTATATAAAAAAGTAGTTTTGAAACAGCAAAATAAATACATATCATTTCAGGGTGCTAGTTGAGGATTTTGTGCCTACATTAGGTTAAGATTAGCTTCAGAAAACAGTCCATTTTCTATTTTTCTGTTTTTAAGTGAATATTGTACTCTACAGCATATAATAACTCAGATAGTCAAATAATATCACCTGTTGTTCAGAGATCGTTTCACCTGAGTTTACATAATTTTTATTTTCTGTAGTTTTTTTTTTGCTGTATTCTACAAATCTTTTCTTACCAAATGTATGAAATGATATATGGAATAGATGAAGATTTGTGCCTAAAGTTTCAATTATTTGATGGTGTCTTCTAGATCAGTTTCTTTACTTGCACTCATTCATAGAACCCTTTGGTACCTGCTGTAATTACTCCTATTGAATTCTAAGTTGATTTGGAAAGCACTTGGGGAAAATATTGTTCTCAAATGTTTATCATGCAGATGTTCTCACATTACACATATGATTGCAACCAGTGATTGTTCAATTAGTTATCAGTTAGACTTGATTTCTTAAAATAATAACTGATTGATTTAAAATAATAAAAATAGTAGGATGTAATGTATTTTTAAACATTAATGGAACCCAACAGTCTTCTTGAGATTCTGCTAATTTGCTTAGGAATCTCTAGAAGACTTTCCAGAAAGAACGATGTAATATAAAAGAGGCTTTGGAAGAAAGATGGTGCATAAAATTCTGCCAATGAGAAACTGGATACAGAACAAAACATATAAAACAGTGCTAACAAATCTGCCAGGAGATGCCTCAAAAATGTCATATGCAGCAAGGACAGCATGCTTCTTTTAAAATTTAGATCCCTGGAAAGATATCTTTTCAGATATCCATGAAGTTCCTACCCTAATAATGTCACAGAAGTGTTTAAAAGTGTTTAAAAACCTATCTGTTCCCCAAGGCTTTGGGGTAGGTTATTTGTTATGGTATATGGTATGTAATTGTTCAGTCACAGAAGTTTCCTTTTTATCATTTTTGTTATTGTTCTTAAGTGTAAAACATTCTAATAATAAGTAATCTTTCTTCTTAAACTATTGGGTTGTTCATATGCAAATGTAAGTGATTCAATTAGCTTGTTATAAATGAGATTATTCATGAAAGACTTCAATCCAATGGAAGAGGGTATCTCAGGCCACAGAGAATAGAAACAAAAAACTATTTTCCTTTAAGGATAGAATAAAAGTTCCTTTAGAGGGGAGAACACTAAACTAAATGGTGTTTTTTTTGGGGGGGGGGAATAATATAAAAGCAAGAATCACTGAAGAAGTCATGATGCTTGAAAAAAATTGAAACCAACCAAAGCAAAAATCAATAGAAGACAAGATATCTAGATACAATCACTGATGATATAAGCAGGCATTTACAGGAATGGAAAAAAAGCAGTTACTGACAGACAATCCTGGCAAAAATTATGTTTCTCAGGAAAACATAAGCCATTAAGAGTCCTCTCTGAAATTGTTTAAAGATTAACTGTTTTTCCTGCAGGTTTTTAATAAGGCTCTTTGTTACCCCAAATCCACTCTGTCAAAATAGTCACCTCAGTTTCTCGAATCTAATGATAACTGTGAATTTTGCAAAAAATTATGTAACTGCGAAAGAAAAGCCAAGGGTAAGACTGATTTTGTTTTCAACAGTTACTGCAACACTGTAATATTTCTCCACTGAGAAAGAACTGTTTATTTTAACTAAATCTAGCTCTTTGTTCCTGTAAATAGTTTTTACTTTAAAGAGTAAGACTTAAAATCTTCAGTTTACTTATCTCTTCTTTTTGGAACCAGATATAAACAGGGTGTTCAGCTCACTCTTCATCACATTACTGTATTCATAAGAGTGAAATGTTTTTCTGACTGTTTGGAGCTACAAAAAAATAATTTCAATTTGTAGCCATGTATATAGCATGCATGTAACTTAATTGCCTTAAGAATTGGAACTGTAAAATAATGATAAAAGAAATTCGTACCAGAACTGGTAATAAAGTTTATCTATTCCTAGTAAGGAAAAAGAAATGCCTTGCTCTCCATACCAGTACATTACGTGAGCCATTACGATGGAAACTAATAAACTGACAACATTCGCCCCTGCACAAAAAATGCAAAAGAAAGAAACTATAATTTGAAAAAGGACTACCGTATTTTCTTATCCAGTAAATATATTTCTAATTTATCATCTATCTATTTTATGTTACATTAGGAGATATCAAAACACGATTTTCTCACTTCATAGTTCAGTACTGCAGGTTCCTCATTAGCCAGTTTAAAAATCTCAAAAACCTTTTAATCCAAGTGCAGTGGTGCAGTGGTTAGAATGCAGTATTGCAAGCAATTTCTGCTCACAGCCTGGAGTTCGATTCTGATGCAGTTCAAGGTTGGCTCAGCCTTCCAAGGTCAGTAAAATGAGGACCCAGATTGTTTGGGGCAATATGCTGACATTTGTAATCCTCTCAGAAAATGCTGTAAAGCACTACGGAGCAGTATATAAGATTAAGTGCTATTGCTATTGCTATTGTAGTCACATTGGTTGTTGGTCTTGTAAAGATTGTAGCTTGACTCTTCTCCTCTCTCATTTCTTTTATTGATCTTGCTTCTGTGATTTTAACAGCAATCTGAGGAATAGAAATTTAGCAGGCAACAACTTTTCAGACCATGAAGTAAACGGTGTGAAAAGCATTACCTGATTATTATTATTTTTTGTTTACTTTGCATATTATGAGTTGTGCTAATGGCTCAGGAATTAAAAGCAACAAGGCATCAGTTCTACTTTAAATCATTATGGTATTATGTCTCCTTTGAATTTTTGTAATAATGAAATTGATATGAACATCAGCTTATATTTATAAGGAAGGATTTCTTTTAAAAAAGATATAAAAAGCAGTCAGCAATGTTTACAAATAAAAATACACTCCAATAATTGGCAGATGGTTTCATGAAAACTTTCACATTTACTGTTTTCAAGTTCTTGACAGTTGTACAAAAATAAATCCAAACAATAACTACTGCTTTTTGTAGCTGAAAAGGATAACTAGGTTGCAAGGATGAGGCAAGTAGCATAGCCAATAGCAACTACACATAGCTGCAATGTCCTCCCCATGGCTGATGTGGCTCACCCATTTGTTAATGAATTGTCAATGAAACAGTGACATATGTTTTCAATTGGAGAGCTGGCTGCCTTGTTGGTTTGGAGTTTTTGTTGTTGTTGTTATTTAAAACAGAACAAATAAGGTAGAGAGCCTTTGCTCCCCTCACTATTCATCTGAAGGCAATGTTAGCTCTTATCTGATTTTTCTCCAGGAAAGCATCTCAGTGTTTGCCATGGTCTTTCTCACATACCATTATAAAAGAAGATATTTCAGTTCTGAAGAGATTCAAACTAGAGTTATCCACATACTGTTGTGTTTGGGAAATATAGGATACTAAATATTTAATGGCTTTCTTTGATAAGATTAATCACCACCCACCCACCACCTAACACTAGTCCTGCCTCATCACAGCAGATGGGAGCATTCCCAGGTGGGATGAATAAAAAATACTAGGGGTATGCTAAGCATATGTACTCTCAGCATGATCACTCAACGCATGAAGGCCGTCCTAATTGCCCAGCCAAATTATTCTAGGCAGCAGTAATATAGGAACATACTGAAGTTATAGATGTACACTCAAAAATAAATCCCAGTGGGACATTGTCAGGAATATAGGAATTAGGTAACATTCTAGGTCTGCATTTCTAGAGCAATAGAATTTTTGGATCTCTTCCTGGAAGGAGGAGAGAGTAAAAAAGAAAGAAAGGTGGGGGGAGAGGGAGAAACCAATTGATCTGATCCTGGATACTTAGTCCTAATGCGGAATAGTATTCATGTCAGCATGGAAAGATCTGCAACTATGCAGATCTCCTGTTCTAGGAAATAGACTAGGAAGCCAGATAATGCTAGAGCAGACAATGGAGTACCAAGGTTTATTGCTGTTCCGGTTCTTAGAGTTGCCACCAAACTGAGAGTAAATAACCTCTTTCTGCTCTGCTTCCCACTGAAAATGAAAAAAAAATAATGCCCCTCCCCTCATTTCTTCATTCCCATTGGAAGCCTTAGATTTTGGATCTTGGAGGTCTCTATTGTAAGACATGAGATTTCTCCGGAAGTTAGTTTAATTTAATGCCTCAATAATTCTGAGCTTCATTTATCTGAATGGTAAATAAAGCACAAGTGTTTTTAGTCCCACAATTTATACTAATATGCCTACATACACATACATATGTCCACAGTCTTGCTAGGGTGCCTTATAGCAGGGTGAGTAGCTGCTCCTGGGAGAGATGGGTAAAGAATGCTGGATATGTGAGCCAAGAATATAGACATCCAGCAAGGTTACCAAAGCATGAATGTCATCCCAGTTGCCCAGCTAAAGTAAGTAGGCATCTGTATCGGACAGCAATAATATCACTTTAGTGATAATGCGATAATTTCATACTGCACTAAAAACAATGGTAAACTACTGTATTTCACACACTAAGCCATATGATAGACGAAATGAAGTGATTATTGATACAGGACCAGATGATGGGCCCTCAGGTCAGATGACATTCAGCAAGCAACTCAGGAAAACTGAGGATCTTTCAGAGTACTATTGATGTTTATGATACAACTAGATTAAAGACTTTGAAATATGTACTTGTTGAGGTTGCCATGCAGGAAAATAAAATCAAAATCTGTAAAGATAAAAGTATGGTGGGAACATGGAACATAAGAGACACAAACATAGAAAAGTTCATAAAAGAGGAAATGAATCCACTACAAGTTGCCATTTTAGGAATTAGCAAATTGAAATGGACTGGAATTGGACACTTTCTGTCAGAAGATCATAGTGTTTACTCAGGAATGAAAAAAATAGGAATTGTGTGGTTTTCATAAGGCTACAACAAAGATAATACTTGGGATACAATGACTGAATGATATCAATTAGACTTCACAGATGACCCTTTAATACAACAGTTATCCAAGTTTATGTCCCACCACTGATGAAGAAAAGAGGAGATTGATGGATTTATGATCAACTTCAGTCAGAAATCAACAAAACATGAAAGAGGAAAATTTAGATTAAATGCCCTAAGAAATAGTAGATTAGATTCTTCCAATCCGGTGATTTCTTCCAATCCGGTGATTTCTTCATTGGTAGATTTTTCAAACAACCAAAACAAACACCTATATACATCATTATCCTCAGACAAAACACACAGGAAACAAATTCATTACATTATTGATACAAGGAGATGGAAAAGCTCAAATATAACAGTCAGGATAGGGCCAAACTCTGATTATCAAGCAGGGAACAGACTACTTTTGTGCAAGTGCCAACTCAAGCTATAGAACAAAGCAAACAAGGTCTCATGATATAATCTTGAAAATACACCCCCATTTTTAAGGAGAACATCAGGAATCATTTGAAGTTCTAAACCTCATTGATAGGGAGCCAAAAGAACTATGGAATGAAATCAAAGAAGTTAAGGATTAATATGAAAAGAAATTAAGAAGCAGAAGATAGCAAACTGAATGTCAGAACAAACAGTAGAAATTGCCAAGAAGAAAAAAGAAGTCAAACCAAGAAAGTTGGTTTCAGACAGTGGTTAGTAGAGACAAGAAGCAATACCTGTAACAACATAGAAGCGGGAATAAGGCAAAGAAAAGCAGGGAAAGTTTTCCAAAATATCTCTGAAATTAGAAGGAGGTTACAGTCCTAAAGGGTACAAATGGGCAGAATGTCAATCATTCAAAGGAAACCTTCAAAAATTGAAGGACTATTCTGAGATCTGCACAGTAGAGATATCAACTTCTTAGAGGATATTCCCTAATTTAAAAAATCTATAATACTAGAAAATGAAATTAGATCAGCAGTTTGGTCATTAATAAGTCAGAAGGCTACAGGAACTGATGAAATATCTGCAGAAATATGGCAAGCAACTGAAGAAGAATCTATAAAGCTTTTAACCAAATCATGGCAGCAAATCTAGAGAAAAACACGGTGTTCAACAGATTTAAAGAGTCTACATTTTGATATCAAGCAAAGAAAACCTAATAGCATTTACGGACTTTTACACAGTATTATTTATTAATTAGTTACCTAAAGTCACTGGAAGTTGAATGGCATGTAAATTCAGTGTATTATTATTTAGCAAATTTGGATTATCCGATATAGATTAGAACTAAATAAGAAAAATGTCAGATGTCCAAACTTTTAGAAAAGGCTGAGGAACAAGAGACATTATTGCTGATGTATGATGGATAATTGAGAAAGCTAAAGTGCCAAAAAGAAGTCAATATGACTGTACAACTTCTTTTTTTATAGAAAGACTTCAAGTGGGTTGAACATTTCAAGCTATATAATGGCCTTAAGAAAATGGCAATCCCAGAACATCTGTGAGTCCTTATGCAAAAATTATGCACAAGACAGGAAGTCACAGCCTGGATAGAATATGGAAAAACAGACTGGCTCCACATCATCAAAGGAGTGAGACATTGAAACAATAGCCAGGATGGCGCAGTTGTTAGAATACAGTAATTGCAGGCTGACTCTGCTTACTGCCAGGCGTTCGATCCTGATCAGCTCAAGGTTGACTCAACCTTCCATCCTTCCAAGGTCGGTAAAATGGGAACCGAGATTGTTGGGGGAAATATGTTGACTTTGTAAACTATTTAGTGCTGTAAAACACTATGAATGTTTTATATACATTTGTGCTATTGTTACTGCTATAGTTTCCATCTTTTATGACTGACTCTTCTAGAAAAACCAGTTAAGAAATACACTAAAATACACTAGCACTTGGAAAAGACCTTCATTGCTACTCTACCATGGTGTCTGTTCTATATCTTAAGTGATTAGAATCATAGAAGCTATGGGACACTTTTATGGATACTGTTAGCCCCAACGTATAGATCAGATAAAAAAAATCAAATCCATATGAAGACGAAAACTACTGCTATAGTAATCAGAATCTTGCAAATCTAATTATGGCTAACCACCTCCTTCATCCTGTCTGCCAAGGTCATTCTTACATACCATCATGCATATAAGGGAGCTGGAGCTCCAATAGCTTATTTATTATGCATCTACCATTTTGCTTTTCTGCATGCTCAACCCTTTCTTGCTTTAGAAGTAGTATCAGCAAATCAGTATCTGTATTCTGTATCAACAAATCAAATGATATTAACATTCAATTCCCATTGAGATGGTTATGTACTCTACATAACAGAAGAAATGCCTTGACACGCTGCCCAATAGGGTCAGATTTGAAATAGGTAAGTCTAAAGTAATAGCAAAAAACTTGAAGGTGTCTGTCAAAATTAACAAAGTAAACTGAGCAGGTATATAATCCTTATTATATTGTGATGAAATGTGCTTTACAGTAGGTAAGTGTCAGTAACTATTTCTATAGTCATAGATTGCCAGCTTTTGAGGGTATGGGTAAGAAGCCACCCTACTCCGTGTCTCCAAAACTCTGTAAGTCATATTGCTCTTTAATTTCTTTTCCTCTAATTCTATTTCTTGTTTGCGTGAGGACTCTGTCTAACCCCCCCCCCCCATTCCATTTTCTAAGTGTTGTCTTGAAACTGACTTTGCCTGATTTTGGCACATCACACCAGCTCCCAGCTCCTTCCTTAGGGCTTTCTCTGGGAGCCAGACTCTAGCTAACTTGGACCTTACTTTTAGTCAACCTGGATTGCCAGCAACTTTTCATCTCAAGACCCAATGATTTACTGCAAGGGTCTGACATAATCAAATAAATGTCATTAAGGAATACAAAACTGGACATAAATCCAAACTGATTTTTTTTTTCATAGCAACCACAAAATATCTGAAAATAATGAAGCAAACCTCCATTTATGCAATAATTTTTGGACTTGATCACAGAGCCCTTGACGCCTACCACCTACTAACTTTCCACAGAATATTTTTGCTTTAAATAGTTTTAATCTCCAAGCAAGCCTTATGGCCAGCAGTATTTTAGTGAGGCATCCATGCACTCACCAATTCTCTCTTGGGATAGAGAGGATGAATTTTCAATTATCCCACTCCTTGTTCATAATAAATGAAGGTATTGAGTATGCAAGCTGTTGCATAATATTTTCTCAATATATTTGTGCTTTTTTTAGGAAGTAGTTTTATCAATACCTTTCCTACAACAAAAGAAATTAAAATGTAATTTAGGCTAGATATATATAACTGGAACAACTGTTGAACAGGAAATTCAGAAAATAAAAGGAGTATCTTTGCACAGTTGCCTCATTGTTTTTTGTTTGCATTGTTATGTATTTTTCCCCTCCTGTGTACTACCCAAAGTTGTTATGATGTGGGTGACCTATAAATGTGATTTATAAATAAGTAAATAAGATCCCTTTGAACTACAGATTTTGACTAAAATAAGATTGTGTAGATCAAATATAATTCTCTTTGTTATTCCACCTTTGAAATGCATGAGTTGCCGTTTTAAAATGTTGCCAGCCTATGGTTATCTTATCTCATTTAAGTATTTAAATATTCTTCTCTAAAAATTGTTGACTGGTTCAATATGTATCTATGGTAAAATATATTCTTTATGTATGTCATGTCATCTGATTCCTTTCCAAGTAAATGGGGAAAATGCTTCCTTACATTAAAATCAGGCTATTCGGTGGCACAATTGGACCAATAGTGATCCAATCTCACATAAAGACAACATTTTGATTTTTACAATAATAGAAAGAAAGTTCTCCAGATTCACAAAATAATGACTCCCTGCAGGACAAGGAGATATTTGCTGGGGATGAGGATGAGGATGGGGTTACTCTCATTTCATTGGGGTAGCATTCAAAAATTAAATAATTAAAAATTAAATAACACTGACTTCAAGCAAAGGGTCAGCACACAGTTGGCATCACATAGCTATGTCTCTGGGCATGTGTTAGCCTTTCAAGGTAGTCGAAACAAGAAAGACAACCAGGAATATTAGCTCTATCATTATTATTGTTATTACAAGTCTGAAAGTACCGCTCCTGTCTCTCACTTTTATTCTCTCAAAAATTAGGGAGGCCCCCTTCTGAGATGCTTTTTCTATCCTGCCTCCTTCAGACTCAAATTTCATTTATCAGACCATTGTCTAGGCTCATTCATCCTACCTCCCAAGCACTTTCCCACAGGCCAACAGGAAACAGCACTCGAGAAACCAAAAAAATCTGGTCTGAGGTCAAGTCTTCCTTGTCTATTTTGATTATCCTTAGCACATAG
Source organism: Oxyrhabdium leporinum (assembly GCA_032468155.1). NCBI lineage: Eukaryota > Metazoa > Chordata > Lepidosauria > Squamata > Cyclocoridae > Oxyrhabdium > Oxyrhabdium leporinum. Next base: position 105,884 of record JANHFL010001529.1, on the reverse strand, counting down.
CTGAAGGATTTCCATAACTATTACTTAATTCTTAATTAATATAAAGCATGAATTATTTACATTTTGGGCTACATATTTACTCAGAATTGTTTTAGACCATACACAAATGCATCATCTCTCTGCCGTTCATCTGAGCAGTTTCACTTTTCCAGGCTTTGTGTAATCCTCCAGAATGCTACTGCTGCTTTAAATGTTGCATTCACTTTAACAAGTGAAAGTGGCAGGATTTTCTTTTTCAAGGTCCCCCCTGAAGCCTGAAAAAGTCTTGCAAATAAATGTGTAACAGAGAGGTGTAAGACTTTTAAGAGGTCTGAAACAGTGGTGAAATCTAATTTTTTGTCACCATTGGTTCTATGGCCGTGGCTTGGTGGGGGTCATGTGAATGAGTGGGCGTGGCCAACTCAACATCACTCATGGCAAGGTGGGGCGGTGGCACCTTGCTATGAG